>PVKS010012715.1:0-24628 GCA_004027875.1 Aplodontia rufa
CTCCATCCATTTGATTTCAAAAGACGTAATATCGTCCTCTCTAATGGCCGAGTAGTATTCCATAGTATGTATGAACCAAAGCTTTTGTATTCACTCGTCAAGTGACGGGCATCTGGGTTGGTGACATAATCTAGGTATAGTAAATTGAGCTGCTATAAACATTGAGGAAGCCACATTGCTATAATATGCTGATTCTAAGTCTTTTGGGAAAATTCCCAGGAGTGGGATAGCTGGGTCGTAAGGTGGTTCCATCCTTAATTTTTTGAGGATTCTCCACACTGCTTTCCATAGTGGCTGAACCAGTTTGCAGTCCCACCAGCAGTGTAACAGTGTTCTTCTTTTCCCACAGCCCCTCCAGCATCTGTTGTTGTTTGTATTCTTCAGATATTTTTTACTACCTTGTTGGTGACCTGACCTTATGTACATGGTACACAATCGAGTTGCAAATAACACTGTATTGTCTACAAAACCTCACCTTTCTTTGGTGTCAAGCATCAATAAACCAGGCCGATAGCCATTAAAACATTGTAGTAATCTTTTAAAGAGAGAAATAATTGGTTGGGATTTCAGAAAAACAGACTTTATTATAGATAATCCAAGAAAAAAAGGCCTTGCTGCTGGATGAAGAGGTGGTTTTCTGAATTTTATAAACAAGGATTATGATAAAGTAGCACCATCATATGTTAATGTCCTCTGCTGTGCTTTTCTGGCCCCTCCTTCATATGCTGCTCGATTTTTACTGCACCTACTATGCTATAGGATTTTTGCAATTCAGTTCTGAAATAGATTTTTCATTAAAACCTCTCTTCAATTAATATGTTCTTTTCTTTTAGAATGGTGAAAAGTGCATGTTTTTAGGGCTTTTTCAAAGATCTATAATGTTCTGGGATATTTATTAAAATTAGAATAGTGATATCAATGATAAAGCTTAAAAGAAAGCTATAGACATTTAAAATAAATAATGTTACCTTAATAGAAAATAATACATGAACACAACCAACCAAATTTTCACATCAATAATATAAGGACTTTAGTTACATTTTGCCCAAAGGTATGACTATTTTGGTTCATTGTTATTATTCCTACTCTTATCCCTAATTGTTCTTACATTCTATTTTTAAACATAATAATTTTATGAAACACACCACAGGATAAACTCATAATAAATTCTGCTGTGATTCAACTTCCTTTATATCTTGACTATTGATACATTGAGAATTTTTTGTGATCTATAGTATTTATTTGAATGATACTTTTATAAACCTGAGTGAAGTATAATAAAAATACCCTTCTTATAAAGTTATGTTATGAAACATCTACCATGTTAAGGGACCCATTAGAGACAATTTAACTGACTTCTAAACAGCACCAAGAATTCTTCCTCCAAACCAAGAAAATTAATTTATTTGCTTGTTGGATTTAATAGCAGTTATCCTTTTTTTTTAAAAGAGTGAGTCAATTTTATTTTTTTCATATAGTTTTTATTTTTTCTGACACATAGTTATGTATGCAGTGCTGGGGTTTGAACATGGGTTATCACCCATACTGGGCAACTGCTCTACCCCTGAGCCACATCTCCAGCAGTTATTCTTATCCTAAGCTAGAAAGTTGGAGCTTGTGTGTTTTATGAGATTTTAATATTCTGTTTAGTCTGTATCTGAAAAGAACCTCATGGATATGGGACCTGGTGTTTCATCCTAATACTCTGTAGGAAGATTACTGTAGATTTTAGAACACAAAATATTGGTATATAAGATGGTGCTACATGACCTGCTACTTTCAAAAATGTGCATTTCCAGGGCTGGAGTGGTGGCTCAGCAGTTTCTGTGCTTGCCTGGCATGCATGAGTATGCAAGTTTGAACTCCATCACCAAGTACGCAACAAAGTCTCAGAGCAACAAAAGTTACACGAAAAGCTAAATAAAATTGACTCTCTCTCTCTCTCTCTGTCTCTATTCATTTCCTTTGAGCAAAAGCCCAAAATACTTCTTGCTATTGCAGTTAAATCCTCATTGGCTAAAGTAAAAACTTAGCTTGCAACCCACATCAATTTCAATTAGTGTTGAAAGTGTTTCTACACAATTCAATTATTTTTTAAACAAAACTAATACAAGCAAGAAGGTCATTTTATTTCTCTTTTTTGCTCTGTCATTGTAAATCCAGGGAAAGATTAAAAGTCCTTCAGGAAAAGTATTCTTATAAGGCAGACAATATTGGTTCAAACAAAAATTTTGATGAGATATATTAGTATGTTCTATAATAAGAATAAAAGCTAAATTATATAAAGAGTTGTTGGTTTTTTTCCCCCAAAACCATCATTTGTTGTAAAGCCTGATTGGTTATTTTCACTTCAAGAGTAAAGTGAGATGAAGATAATTATATTTTCAAGGCAGGTCAAATCATGAGTTAAGTTTACTCAGGGACATAATAATTATCAGGATTATAATTCATAAAACTATACATATTTCAGCTGCATATATTTATTAAACCAATGAAGAGACTGCCTGTATTTATTAACATAGATAATATAGTTATACTTGACACTTTCTAGTCCATATCAAGTAAAGTGTTACAAGTCAGAAGTCTCTATGAATAACTGAGTAAATGCTTTTGTTTTCCTTTCTTATGTCTGACAATTTCTGATATGGGCTTTCCACTGGAAATCTCCTGATTACCTCTGGAACATCTGTACCAAGAAATGCAAAGTGTCTTACTTAGTCTCCCATCAGTAAAATTCTGTGATCTGGTTCCTTTTAGAAAATCAGTACAATGCATATGTGATTGTCAATTACATTAATGGAATGCTAAATGGTCAGTTTAAGGTTGGAATACTAGCATGGGATATAGAATGTTTATTGTAATCTAAGTGAACACTTGCCATCTTGAGAGATTTTGGTCATTAGTGAAGATCTATACTGAACAAGGGATGGCTCAGATCTCAGTGGTGAGTTTGTAATCCCCAATGAATCCATAGGACACTTTCTCTCTTCAGAGGCTTGTAGGTAAAAACAACATTATTTGTAAAAAAATTATTGGTTTTCCCTAAGTTAAGGTCATTAGCATTTCAGAAGTAAATGCACAAAATGGATGCACTGCATCTGTAACATTTTCATGTGCTAGAGACACAGACATAATTTATTTGGCAATAATAGCAAGCTATCCCAGACAAGGTAGAGCACTTTCAAGGAGATTGAATCTATGCTCTGCACAATTAAACAGTGCTGCCTACCCAGTGAGGATGCTTTATAGGATCTCATACTTTCATAACAACCTAACCATTTGGTAAATTTCAATGAAGGGTTTAGTGGGTACAACAGTAAGTGACCTGGCTAATGAGAAGTTAAATCAAAGAAATAAAGTAAGAACAGAAGGATAGCTTATTTAAACACAAATCACAATTTTCGTAAGACACAGCAGCTACATAGTGTTTTACATCAGTCCAAAGCTGAGACTCAACTTTTAAAGAGGTAGAAAAAAAATCCTAAGATACCCACAATAAATGTATCCTATGGCTATATAAGGAAAGCTGAACTGCATATAGAGGTTTACTTTTTTCCCCATAAAAGTGTAATGCTGTGGTTGCTTTGCAATATTGTCAAATTCAAAATATACAGTATTAAATTTTTATCTTATGGTTCCAACTAAATTTTAACAAATAGCAAGTTGAAAATATTTAGTAGCAATGTTGGGAATTGCTATCATAAAGCCAAATTTAGAAACCATGGTACAATAATAGCAAAACTTAGCATCATAATAATTCATATCTCTTTATTATAACAAATTTTTTATATTGGAAATGTATTTTTCCAGTAAAAGAGGGAAGGCAAACTTAGTTATTGAGTGTCCACTAAATTTAATGATGCATTTTATGTTTTATCTCCTTTAAATACCACAGTGATTGTGCAGAGCAAGAAATAATATGCTCCAGTTGATTAAAAACAAAGACAGATAGAAAGAAATGCAACACACACAGACAGACATACACACACACACAGAAAAAATCTGAAGCTCAAAGCTCTCCTTCTGTGCTACTGAGAGAAATGAGGCTTGTCTTATAAACCTTTTTCTTTAAGTGTGTGGAATTGTTATGAATGAAACTGTTATCCCTCTGGTATTGAAACCAAGATCAAACATAAGTATATAAAAACATGGAAAGTACTTGGTGCCACCCGGAACACAAAGCAAGCTCTTTATAATTTTTTGTGATGATGATGTAGACAATTGGAGTTCTCTTCCGTGCATCCAAGTAGTGCTGCTCTTCTCTCTATGATTTCTGTCTGACCTCTCTCTTAACTCTCCATTGCTATGCATATTTCCAGCTTCTGTTGTCTTGTTTTGATCATCATTACAAAGTCCAAAACGATTTATCTCTAGTTTTATCCTCCATTCAAAACCATTTTTATTGTTAATATATCTATAACTGCAAGTTTTTCTAAATTGAAATTTATTTTATACCTAGTATTTAATATCTCCTGGCCAAATGGTTCCTAAAAGAAACATATAGTCCCAATATTGTTTAGGTAAGACATACCCCACAAAAGCTCATGTGTGAGACAATGCAAGGAAGTTTAAAAGAGGAGTGACTGGGTTATAGGAATTATTTTTTGTTTGTTTGTTTGTTTGTTTTGGTTTTGAGACCAGAGATTGAACCCAGGGGCACTTAACTACTGAGCCACAACCGCAACCCTTTTTATTTTTATTTTTTATTTTGAGATAGGATCTCATTAATTTTCTTAAGGCCTCACTAAGTTGCTGAGGCTGGCTTTGAATTTATAATCCTCCTGCCTCTGCCTCCTGAGTCACTGAGATTACAGGCATGCACAGCTGAGTCAGCTGCATCATGAGAGTTCTAACCTAATCATTGTATTTGCTAATAAAGATCAACTGTATGTAACAGTAGGCAAGTAAGTTGTGGCTAGAAGAAATAGGTCAGGGGTAGGTTAACTTTGGGATTCATATTTTGTTCCTGGTGAGCAAGGCTCTTTCTCTGATTCTTGACCACCATGTCCTGAGGTATTTTCCTCCTCCATACCCTTCTACTTTGATGACCTGCCTCACTTCAGGCCCAGAGCAATAGACCAGCTATCTATGGACTGAGACTTCTGAAAACATATGTGCAAAATAAACTTCTCTTCCTTTAAATTGTTCTTTCAGATCTTTTTATCACAGAAGCAAAAAAAAAAAAAAAAAAACAATCATAGTAAAATAAGCCTCTTTCATGATATAAATGGTCCTATGCAATTTACCCTCTCTTTACCTATTAAATAGTATGTCTAGCTACTCCCATTCCCCACCAGGAAACTGAAAATTCTTACATGGTATCTTAATAAGTATTTTTTTTTTTGCTATTGTTACCAAAGATACCTGACAAGAACAATTTTAAGGAGGAAAACTTTATTTGAGGGCTCATGGTTCCAGAAGTCTGAGTCCATAGAGGGTCAGCTCCCAGCTCCATTACTCAGGGCCCAAATTGAGGCAGAACATAATGGTGGAAGAGTGTAGTAGAGGAAAGGAACTCAGGACATGGCCACCAAGAACCAGAGAGAGACTGCAGCCCCCAGGGATAAAATGTATATCCCAAAAGCATGCCCCCAATCACTCACTTCCTCCAGCCACATATTACTTGTCTTCAATTACTACTCAGTTAGTCGCTATCAGGGAATTAAGTTACTATTAAGGTTAAGGGTCTCATAACCCAATCATTTTACTGCTAAACTTTCTTGCATTGTCTCACACATGAGCTTTTGGGGAACAGCTCATATCTAAACCATAACACATGATATAAATCATCTGTGCAATCTGTCAATCTGCCCTACTTACCTATTAAATCTGATATCTCACACATTTCCATTCAGCCCATATTCTAGGACCATAGGTCAAACTTTCAGCTGTGATTATAATAATATCACAAAAGAAGTTTTAGCAGTCCCAACCAAAATAACTCATCATGATTCACTTCTAACTATTTGAATCATACCAATTTAATTCTTTATTTAAATTCCCATGGAGTTTTATACAATAACAATATTGCTGAATACATATAGTTTATTCAGCTTGTTTTCAAGATAACTTGCTGAGTACCAGTGACATGTAAACAATATTTTTCCTGAAGAGGCAAATGAACCAAGTCTGGTATAGTCTATTGATTGTGTCTAAATTTTCTACTCAACCTCATAGATTTCCATATCTCCTGTAAGGACAGGAGGGCATCATATTCTCTCTGACAGGAAATACAAGCATTCAACTTCTTCACAAATCTTAAATTTCAAAAACCTGAAGCTGTAATCTACAATACTGCAAGACTCAGAACCAAGACTGCTATTTATCACTCTGGTACCACAGAGTCAATATTTCCCTTATTGTAGGCCATAAATTTATCTTATCAAACTCAAAGCCATTTATTTGATTGCTCTCTAGAGAATCCTAGGTATTAAATTAAAACTTGGAGGAGTCTTATTACTTATTGATACAAATAACTATTCATAATTTGTTCATGGTATTACCAAAGACATCCTAGTGAGTTACTTGCCAGATCTACCCTTCTCTTCTCCCTCTTGTAATTGCAATTGCAATTATTACTATGATTTTCCCTAGAAAATAAAGACCTCTTTCCCATTCATTAAAGTATGAAGTAACTGCTCTTTACCTTCTGACCTTCTACCTTCTTTTCCTTAAATATCTCAATATTTCTTTTCAAGCTCCTAACTAGCCAAGCTATTCATTATTTCCAAGGTCTAAGTATATATCTCTATGATGGTTTCTCCCTCCATATGAAGTGGATGTTCAAGTATACCATTCACAAGTTTCATTACAGGAAAGATGAGATCTATTTTTAAAAATCACTGTTTAGTCAGAATTTAATGATAAAGAGATTAGATCCAACGATTTTCATCATATCATGCAGACTTTTCTGTTAACCAGGTCTGAGAATTTTTCTTCACGCTAATTAGGTTCTAAGAAATTTCCTGTGAGACTACAGCTGTGGCAAGATAGATGTAAGAGTGAAGGAGAAGTAAGTGTCAAGGGAATGTAGGATACCTATTCAAAAACTTACAAATTAGATTATACTATTACTAAGAGGAATGGCAGACAGCTCCAGATGTATAATTACTTGAGGTCCCATAGTCACTACTAGTGTTTAACGGCTGCATCTTAATATATGCATTTAATGAGCACTTTTAGCTAAATGAAACACTGCTAAATAATCAATAAAGATGAAATATAAGGAATAATATAAAATATATTGCATTGAATGTAAAGGATAATACAATATATCAAAAATTGTGAAGCATATTTCAAGTAGTATTTATTGGGAAAATTATAGCATTAAATTCACAAATTAGAAAGAAGAAATAATGTAAGTTTCCATCTTAAGAACTCATATGATGGAGAACAAAATAATCTCAAACCATGTAGAAAGGGGAAATAATAAAGGTAAGAGCAGAAATCAATAAAACTGAAAATTAAAAAAAAAAACAAAATATCAATATCATGAATGTAATTCTGGAAAGCACCACAGATCCTACAGACTCTGTGAAGATCAAGGAAACTCTACATGCATAAATTTGTAACATAGGTAAAATAAGCCCTTCTTTGGAAAACACATACTACAATAACTCAGTAAATGTTAAATAGATCATTTGTATAGTTTTGTGCCTCTTAAGTAAGCTTAATTCATATAACTATCTCCTACTTCCTAAAAAGAAGTCTCCAAGCCCAGATGCTTTTTCCATATAATTCTACAACTGTCAAAAAATGTTTATTTTAACCCTACATATGCAAATGTCATACAATTTCTTCTAGAAAACAGAAGAATAAAAAATATATACCAATTTACTTTATGAAACTAGTATTGTACTGAAAATAAAGCCAGTATAAAAGTATAAAGCCAGTAAAGAGTATAAAAGTAAAAATATAGAACAATGTGCCTGTGAACACAGTTACAAAATGTGCTCAACAAAATATTAAACAATAAACTCAGCAATACAGAAAAAGAATTAAATACAACTTCCAGATGGTATTTATCCCAGGAATGCAAAACAGGATCAATATTTAAAAATCAATCAATGTAACTATACTATCTTAACTAGCTAGGGAAGAGAAATAGCATAATTACATCAAGTGAACTAGAAAAAATTATTTGACACAATTCAACACCCATTCATGATGAAAGGTCTCAAAAAAATAGGAAAGAAGAAGAAACTTCCTATTTTACCAATAGCTTCTACAAAGACAGTTTAACTAACATTCTCTACTATAATGAAAATCTGAAACCTTTCTTCCTAAGATCCATGAGAAGACAAATTTTTTATATTCTCACCTCTCTCATCCAACATAGAGGTGGAGTTTGTAGCAAGTGGAATAATGAAAGAGAAAAAGAATTTACAGACATTCAGATCAGAGATCAGAGGGGAAGAAAAAAACCCTTCCTTACTTTGCAGATGGCATTATTGTCTACATAAAAATTCCAGAGGAATCTAAAAACATCCCTATAGTTAATCAGTAAGTTTTGCAAACTTATGTGATATAAGATAAAGTACAAAAAATCAATTATATTTCTATATATTAGCAACAAATAACTGTATCTCTCTATATTAAAGATAAACATGTGGATACCAAAATTGAAAGGGAAATATCCTTTATAATCACAAAACAAGACAAAAGACCCATGTTAAAAAACATTTGTACTACCTGTATGCTGAAAAGTAAATAACACTGATGAAAAGGGAAAAAATATCTAAATAAATGGAAGGATATGTCATACTTATGAATTGGAAGATCAATATAGCAAAGGTAAATTCTCACCAAGTAGATATATGTTAAAAAAATCTTATCAAAATCCTACATAAAATATATATTTTTGTAGATATATATTATCTCATTCTAAAATTTATATGGAAAATTGAAAGAATTATAGCAACTAAAACAATTTTGAAGATGAAAAATAAAGTAGGAGGGATCAGTTTCCCTCCTTTTGAGTTTTAACATACAACTTCAGTGATCAAGTCTCTGTGATGGTAGTGGAAATAGCTACATTAGTCAGTGGTACAAGACAGAGAACCAGAAACAGGCCTGCACAAATACATCCACCTGATGTTTGACAAGACTGCAAAAAATAAGTTAATGGAGGAAAAATAACCTTCACAACAAACAGTGCTGCAGAAACTGGACATCTGTAGGTTAGATGAAAAATAAACCAACAAATCTTACCCTGTTCCAAAAACTAACTCACACTAGATCACAACTTAAATGTAAAAGTAAAATGATAAAGCTTTTAGAAATAAAATGGATGGAGAACATTTTTAGGATGTAATAACACAAAAAATACTTAGGTTTGACACTAAACATGACAGTAAAAAGAAAAACAGGCACTGAGGATATAGATCAGTGGTTTAGCACTTGGCTAGCATGCTCAAAGCCCTGGGCTTAATCCCCAGAAATGAAATAAAATAAAAGATAAGCTACAAACTGAGAAAAAAAGTTTCAAACTATATTTCTAACAAAGAATCAGTATCTAGAACATAAAAGAACTCTCAAAACTGAATAGTAAGTAAACCATCTACAAAGAAAATGGGCTAAAGGCAAGTAGAGGCCTTTCACTAAACAGGATTCACAGATGGAAAATAAGCACAGGAAAAGCTGCTCATTATCAGCCATTAGTAAAATGTTAATGCTAATAACAATTAGATATTACTCTACATCTACCAGAATGAGTAATAGGGAAAAAAGACACAAAAAATGCTGGTGCAATGCAAACTACCAGGTCACTCACAGATAGTTTGTATGAAGGTAAATTGTTTAGTCACTCATGAAAACATTTAGGCATTTTCTTAAAAATCTAAACATGGAGCCATCATATAACCAAGCAATTGCAGTTCTGAGTATCTTCTCATACAAATGGAAACTTACATTCATATAAAACACAGACCTACATAACTATTCACAACAGCTTTATTCAAATAGTGAAAAACTGAAAACAACCTAGATATTCTTTGAAGAATGAAACTGCATATTCATACTATGAAATAATCAAAAATAATCAAAGAAAGAAACTATACATACATAATATCCTGAATGAATCTCCAGAGAATTATGTGAGTTAGAAAAAGCCAATCCCATGAAGTTTCCTAGTACATGATGTCATATTTGTAACTCTTAGGGGCAGAAGTGTTATTCCAAAATTTGTATGGCCATGAAGTCCCAGTTGCAGAATTTCAGACTGATACTATATTTGCAAGGGGCGGTTAGAGAAAAAGTAAAGGTAATATGTAGTCAGTCAGGTGGGCCCAGTACAATGTGACTGAAATCTTTTTAGGAAAGAGTGACAAGGACATACACATATGGCAGGGCAAGCACGTGAAGGCCCAGGGAAAAGATTGCCACCTAAAAGCCAAAGACAGAAGTCCTCTAAGGAAACCATCCATGGTAACACCTTGATCTTGGGCTTCTAGCTCTCTAGAACTAGGAGAGAAGAAATTTCTGTTATTCAAGCCAACAACTCTGTGCTATGCTTTTTATGGCAGCTAAAACCAGTTAATATAGTAACCTTGAAACAAAAAAAAATTATAGAAATGTAGAACATATTAGTGGCTGCCAGGGATTAAGGAATGGTTCAGAATGAAAGGGGAGTTGGTGTGATTATAAAAAAGCAAACTGAAGGATCCTTGTGGTGATGGAAATGCTCTATTTCTTGACAATTTCCATGTCAATATCCTGGTTCTGATTATTTTACTATGAATATGCCAGATTATTATCATTATTGGAAACTTCTAAAGGGGAAAAGATCTCACTGTGTTATTTCTTACAATTAGATATAAGTCTACAATTATCTCAATTTTTTAAAAAGCTGATTAAATATAAGATAGCATGGTAATACTCAAGCAGAGGAGACTTAATAAAGAGAATTAGAACTTCACAGAATAATTGGAAAGGCAATTTGTAGAATTCTGAGTGCTGATTTAACTGCTGATTTCTAGGGCATGCCCAAGATAACTACAGAGCTGAGATCAGAAAACTGCCACTCCTACCACAGCTGTCTTTCACACCCACAGTACTGGGTTAATGAGTACAGGACTGTAATTATTTCCAAATCTCAAGGTCTCTAATTCATGATAGTCATAAGCTGTATCACCAGAAGAATAAACTCCACCATATCTGTGCCTTTTAAATCACATGCCAGTATAAATAATTGATGAAATAATTTAGACTCTAGTAGTAGAGATAAAGGAAATCTTGAAAATTAGTTTTTATATTTCCAATCTCTGCACCTAGAAGACAGATGGAATGCAAATTTTCAGAGGCAATACCTAATAACTCTTACACTAACACATTTTAAGTCCATAGTAAGAACTAAATAATAACTGTGTTGTTGTCATTTCCTTCTTAGGTTCCATTAGTGGGAAAAATGATGAATATTGAATAAGAAGCCTCTCGTCAAATACAAACAGTAAATTGCAAGGTTTCAGCCCTTGGTATTTTTCCCTTCTGTATCTTATCTACCTCATCAATTGCTGTCAGACCTAGATTTTCAATTTTTAACACTTAAATATATATCCTTTCTTCTAAATTCAGGTTTCTGAAATTTCATTTTTTTAATATCAGAAATCTCCAATTGATGTTTTACCTATATTTCATAATCCATTTTCTCCCAACTCAAGAGATCCTGTGTAAGGAGTAGCAGTGGGAAAATGTTGGTCTAGGTTACAAAACTTCAGTTAGATAGAAGAAATAAATTCAAGGGAATGCACAACATGGTGACGATAGTTACTAACATTGTATATAAACTGTATACCTGAAAATTGAGTATATTTTAAGTGTTCTTAACACAAAAACTAAGTATGTGAAGAAATGCATGTTAATGAGCTCAAAAATAAATCCTAGACATCTTGACTTTATGTTTGTGGTTTCATTCACAAGGACACAATGCTTTACAAATATAAAGATAGTACTTGAAGTTTAAAATGACAATAATTTAAAATATGGTTAATGAACTGAGACAAGCTTATATGCCTTTCTAGATATCTCATCTTTGCCTGTCTCCAAGATCTTATACAAATGACAACATCTTAATATCATCTCCACTTTTTTTCCTAATAGTTCTGTCTCAGTCCTTTCCAGGATGAAGAATGGACTTTAGCATGACCTCTTTTGTACATGCCTCACTAAGTTGTATAAAATACAACTTGGCCAGATTCTCAGAGCATTTTGATCCCTGTAATTCTTCCTGACTCCGGTGAAACCCAGTTCATGCAGTCTGTTTTCCTCAACATAACCAGAAGTCTGGGAAAGACAACACATTGTAGTGAACCAAAATAATAAAAGAGAAATGAATTGTTTTGTCCTCCTGGAAAACTGCTTAAGATGCATGGACCCAAATATCCTATCTGAAAGATGACCCTCATAATCTAGAAAATAACAGCATTACATTTTTGAAACTGTAACCAAATGGATAATATAGCAATTCACATTTTTTTCTCCTCCTTGTTTTACTCTCATTTCCTCCCCTTTCCCCTTTACTCTTGGAGCCCCAGGTTTCCAAATAAATTCAATGCCCATAATCTTTTCTTCAGGCTCCAAATTAAAAAGTATCTGAGTTAACACAATTTGTACCAAAAATAAGATCAATGGAATCAGCTTAAGGGATGTTGCGAAAGCCAGAGATTCTGTATGGTTCAAAGGACAAGCTAAAATGTCACAGCCATATAGCAGACTATATTAAAGTCAAACCTAAATTATGATAATAAGGGTTTAAGAGTATCTACTCATGAAATTAGAAGCATTAGAAGGTCTTAGATGTCAATGCCAGGATCACCACAGAAAATATTATCAGAAGGGAGTATTTGAATGGATGATCATAAGGCCATGGTATCTTCAAGCACTCTTTTTCCCTCCTGAAATATTAGAGGCAATTTCTCATGAGAGATTATGAAAAGACCTCACCTGAAATAGCTAGTAGAACATTCCTGAATGTTTCCTGAAATCTATCACCATCCTTTGCTTCCACGCTGATAACCACAATAAGGTGGGCTGGAAAGCAAGTCTCTAAACATTAGAGAAAGGGGAAACCTAGAAAATATGAATGAAGAGGCTATGAGTGAATATGCATTGTTCATGGATCTTAAAGGTGTTAGAATAGAAGATACAAAAAATCAAAATAGAAAAGAATTGATTCACATAAGGATATTCATCCAAGATACAGGATTAAAACTGATGCCAAAATTACCTGGAGCTGGATTTAGCAATTTTCTTAAATGGCTCCTTGAAGGCTGGGATAAAAATAATCTAGAATGATTAAGATAGAGGCATTGTAAATTCATTGATATGGCAGTGAGGTAGGACTCCAAAGGCTTAAGGAACTGGGATAGAATAGATTTACTTTGAAATAGCTAAGAAAAATAAATCCTTCCATTTTTCCAAAGTTTATTCAAAAGACACTTAAGAATAAGGTTATAAGGAATGCTTTGATAAGGGAAGGCATCTGAACTTTAGAAAACTTAGTGTTGACTAACCACTGTAGTTCAGCAATAGCAAGAGATACTGCCATGGGAACTAAAGTAGCTTTAAAGGGGAATAGCAGGTTCCAGAATATCAAAGTCCAAGAAGCATAACGTGGCAATAAAAAACAAGAGAAGGCAATTCCTGTAAGAAATTATCCTTTTTCCTGTAGGAGACTGAGGTGATGGCTAATAAATCATGATGTTCCTAGGAGTTTGATAGAAGGGCATTCATCAGGGATAGTTCCCATTTTGTATAATAAAATAGTCAAGCAGAAAGTTGCCTGTCCCTCAATGGAAAATCATAGGCTTCCACTGTTTTGATTGGAGACCAGAGACCACTGAATGAAAGGAAGTAAAAAACCCTTAAAAAAGGACTTATAATATTCACCCAGTAAATATTCATTCAGTATTCCCCAAAGCAAATACAGACAATTCTCCAGGTAACTGCAAAGAAAGGAGAATAGATTACAGATATTTTAATGAATTATTAGATGCGGACATTAGCCAATATAGAATTGATCCAAATAGGTCAATAAATAAAAATACAACTAAGCAAACAAAAATCCCTCTCATGATCCTCTAGTTAGAATGGAGTACATGGGTGACACGTGATAAGTGGAGTTTTGCATGTCCATCTGACCCTGGTCCAGTGGATCCATGGCAAACCACAATGTTATTCTCAGAGACCTTGAATGTGTAATTGGAATGTGTATATTACCATCTTGTTAATCATCTTATGATGCTTGACATATCACATTAGTTACATACCTTGATTATGGCAGGAATGGTCAAAAAATAGATCCTAAAAATTTCTCTCCATAGCCACTAGCCAAAGAGAGTTAATAAAAAAGCAACACTGCATACTTTGGTTAATAACAGAAATTATCATCACTACTACTTTTTTTTAAGTCAAAGGATGCAGGGAGGTGGTATCTATCATCTCCCTACTGAAATTACTGATGTAAATATGTGTGACATTCAGTGATCCACCATGTGCTGGATGTGGTAACAATACAGCTCCTGATCTTGTTAGTATCTTAACATGATTTCGGTTCTCCATCCCCATCAATATGGAAGTTTAAACTCATTTGCTTTTCACATGCATAAACAGTAACATGTCTTTCCAATCAGCTTCACAATTATATTAACTTCCTACTTCTCTTAAATCTGAGATGAGGGTACAAGAGTAGATTAACAACTCAGAAAATATTTTATAGTGTGTTTGAATACCAAAATAAATATTTGTCTAATTTGGCTATTTCTGAAATGAGTTTTCATATTGAATTACCAATTCATTTTTTTCTCCAAAATTACTTTAAAATATAAAAGTACATAGTGAATAATTGGTAATTATCTAATCATACCCATACCAATATATAGAAAGAATGATTAACTTCATGAATGTTTTTCAAAACTTTCAATGGAAATGTCCACCAACATATCCCCTAAGAAACAAGAAGAGACTTTGTATTTTTCCAGCTCGCTGTTTTCTTTGTATGTTGCCCATGAGGTTCTCATTCTAAAAGTGGATTCGTCAAAGAGATTGTCCATTGTAAACATAACCTTTCCATAAACTCCTTCTAAACTGGCAACTACATTTCCCCAAATCTGTTTTCCTGGATTGTTCTGGGTTACTTTGTTAATCAGAGAAATTCATGTAAAATTTGGAAGATATAAGTGAGACAGAGGTCTTTATTCCTGGCCCTTTAGACAGTGGTATTCCTGACAGCTCCATGGGTTCTACTCTGTTGTCATGGAAGACAGGCCCAGTGGTTTTTTGAACTTCTTCACTAGCTCTGGCTTCCAACTGATATCAGTGTTTATGTGTCCAATCCTCTGGTGTGGGGTCCAAACTTTTCTCCCACATTTCCCAATTTCTAATCTCTAGTCCCTACATAACCAGTGTATCCCACATCTGTAGTGTCTATGTTTTCTATAGCAAATTAAAACTGATACAAGGAAGAAAAGCAAACATAAAAAAAATTGGAATACACACAAAATAATAGAAATATTAGTAAAACAAAAAGATAAAATATTTAAATTATTTACAAAATTGAGTTGTTTCATGAAGACAAATATTATTTCTTAATTGTAAAACCCAAGGCAATAGCTACATGTTCCTTAAGTAATAATGAGGACGGTACATTATTCATAAATAGCACTTAAAAGGTATGTATGAATGATGATGTCAATGTAAGCAATTTTTTAATCAGGGAGGAGGTAAAATGGCTATGAAAAAGAGTAAAGTTTAAAATATGTTCTGAAAATATAATGTGACTGTCATAAAAACTGAATGACCCAGAAAAAAACTAAGTGAGGTTCTAAGGTAACTTAAAGAGTCCCTTGAAGAAATTTTTCCATCATTTGCCATAGTACTTGATAATTTTCCCAATGGCCCTTACCTTAACTATAGTACCTTTTAAACATTTTCAAGATTTCTTTCTCAAAAATAAAAAGTTAAAGAAGGCCTTATAAAACTCATCAAGAAAAGAACCATCACTTCCGAAGTCAAGGAACTGAAAACATTTCGGTTCACAAATAGTATGACTACATGTTGATTCAGCATATTTCTTTATTTTAAATACATTTTATGCCCAATGAAAAATTAGAGGCAAATCACATATAGAGTTTATAAAACTCTCAGAGTATATGAAATGCTGGAAGCAACATGTGTTAGTTCATTACTACCATAATCCTTAAAATAATTCCTTAAAGGGAAATAGTGTCATTATTATCAATAAAAAGTTGATGATTTGTCACCATTAACATATACTAAAATTTTTCTCAAAAATTTTCTCTTATTTATTATTTTAGTGATCAAATTTGAGACCTCATTAATTTATTAAAAGAGTCAACTGACATAGGTTAGAAAGTGCTTTAAGATACATTAATAACAATGGGAAGAAGCCCATGGCCCCAGCCCGGGCAGGCATGCAGGACACTCCTGAGGACCCTGCCCCTGTACCACATCCACCTAAGTCCAGGCCTCTGACATCAACCCCAGCAGACCTGCAGGACACCCCAGAGGACCCCATGCTCAGAACACACCTCATTTTCACATGGGAACAGAACTCTAGGTCTGACCCTAGCAGGTTTGAAGGACATCCTGAGGACCCTACAACCATACTCTGCCCAGTTGTCATGAATACCTGCCATGTCCAGTTATATTGGACCTGTCCTGACCACCAATGTTACCAGGCCTCAGTGTAACACATAGGCAAGCCCGTTCCTGCCGGCCCCCCATTACTGGGAACCCAGGACCCAGCTAAGCACACCAGCTGATGAGTTTCAACAACCCAGTGGGCTGTTCCACAACTTTACCAAGATCCAGATTTTGTCCCTAAAGCTAAGATCCAGAAGGTGCAGCAAAACGAGCCTCCAAGCATAAGCAGCTTTCTGGAAGAAGGTGGTCATCAGAGAGGTGATGTCTGACCTGACCATTTGCCCTGTGAGGAAAAAACACTCAGAGAACTTCCTTGCTTCCATACAGGGAAACTCATTTGAAAGACCCAGAAGAAGCCTATCAAAGATAAGCAATCAAACTAGAAAAGATTTGCTCAAACCCGTAAGTCCCCTACCAAGAAGCCCATGGACAGGGAGTAGGATGAAAACCTAGAAAAAATTTATCAATAATTTGATTACTAAAAGGAACAATGAACTAACAGAAGATTTAATGAAGGGACTAAGTGAGAAAACTCAAAAGATTAAAAAAACTAATATTAAAGAAATCAGAGGAATGAAGGGAGAAATTAATAATAGGTCAACTTCTATAGAAACAGGACCTCAGCTCTTGAAGAACGAAATTCTGACAATGAGCACAGCCTGAGCAAGCTTGAGTGCATGGATGAAAAAAAGGAAAAACCTCACAGAACATGAGCAGAGTTTTCAAAATGCCTGGGATGAAATGAGAAGAATCAATCTAAGAGTATTGGGATACAAGAAGATTCTAAATGCAAATGAATGGCATAAAGAACATTTTCAATGTTAAACAAATACTTTTCTATATTAGAATAGAGTCAGATGTGCTCATCTGGGAGGTATTTAGGACATCTAATAGGCCTAATCAAATGAGAAGCTCAACAAGAAACATCATATTCAAAATGTATAACAAGGAAATCAAGAAAAGAAAATTAAAAGCAGCAAGAGAGAAACACCAAATCACATTCAGAGGCAAACCAATAAGGATCACTTTTGAATTTTCAACTCAGACTCTAGAAGTGAGAAGATCCTGGAGGAAGATCTATAAATGCCTTTATGACCACAAACTGCAACCAAGAATACTATACCCAGCAAAACTCACCTTCAAATTCAATGAAGAAATAAGAATATTTCATTGAACCTGCAGCATTCATGAATAGAATACCAGCATTACAAAGAATCCTCAGGATAAACCCCAGAAAGAAGAACAAGCAAACATTCCTCAAAACCCACAAATAGAGGAAATTCATTAAAGGTACATGCTAGTAATGGACAATCAAGACAGCACAGAACTTCTAATAAAGTATGAAAACTATGAACCACAATCATATAACTAATCTAACAGTTAATGTAAAAGCTCTCAATGCAACAATCAAAAGATACAGATTAGCAGATAGGATCAAAAAAATTCCAACAATATGCTGCAACCAATGATATGTACAGATTGAGTGTGAAAAGATGGGGGAAAAATGTACCAGGCAAACAGCCCAACAAAACAAGCTGGTGTTGCAATACTTATATCTCACAAAGTAGATTTCAAATGTAAACTAATGACAAGAGATAAAGAAGGCCATTACATCCTAGTAAAGAGAACAATACAACAGGAAAATATAACCATAGTAAATATATACACCCATGCATGAATACGCTCATGTATGCAGAAAAATTACTCCATGACATAAAATCACTTGTGAACCTCAACACGATAACATAGGGAACTTTAATACTCCTCTGTCATCAATCGTCAGAGTCAAAGCAAAAAAAAAAAATACAGAGATCTCTAGTCTAAACAACTCCATAAATCAAATGGTCTCAACTGATATATACTGAATATTTTACCCCAAATTTGCAGAATATACTTTCTTCTTAGCAGCACATGAATCCTTCTCCAAAATAGATCATATTCTAGTTCACTAAGAAAATCTCAGAAAATATGAAAAAGTTGATATTATTCCATGTATCACATCAGAACATGATTCCATGATTTTAGTAATTAACAGCAAAAATTATAACAAAAAACACATTCATACAGGGAGTTGAATAATACCCTATTAATGGAAAAATGGATCCAAGAAGACATGAGAGCAGAAATCAAGAAACTCTTGGAAGACAATGAGAATGAAAATACAACATATTGAAAAATAGCAAGGAGAGGAACATGGCAACCACCCCACCACCAGTGACTCCGAGATGCTCCTGAGAAACACTTCACGCTGCAGGAGTGGACGCGGGTTCCCACGGTAGGACAAAGCTCCCAGTGTGGGGGACCATTACCCCACGCTAATTTTTTTAACTCCAAAGGAGTAGAGTGGTGCATTAATGAATGTAAAGGAAAGTTTGTGGCACCCGTGCAATCGGCCTCACACCCAGGGGAGCGGTGGAGCTACCCTGGAGGGGAGGAAATGGAGCAAGTTTTCTAATCAAATACCCTAATCTGGTCTTGAGCCCCCTGACCTGATCACTCTTAATTTACAAGAGCTGGGTATAAAGCTCTGGGAATTAATCACTCACATTAGGGAACGTACAGCTGTTCATGCTATAGGCAGCATCTAGTGCCACCCGCCATTGTGAGGTTTCCCTGAAGGTGGGACTGTTTGCTCTCTCAGCAAAAACAGAGCCAGACCCATAGTTTAAGCACGGTCTTGGGGCCTCAGCCTCCATGGTCAGAAAACCAGAATCTACCGCTGCCCCAATCTGCTTCTCTCCCAAGGGGGCTATGTGGTGCTGAGATTCCCCTCTCCACCTCCAGTCACTGCCGGCTCCACAGCTGGGGGAGGGGAGGAATCGGCACAAAAACTTCAACTCAATCACAGTGGACGATACTTTTCCACCCGTGCTCACAGTTTACAAGAGCTGACTGTCAAGTCCTTTAACCTAATTGATCGTACCAGTGAAACTAGGCTGCTGGTCCCTCACAGCCGACTGGCTTTGCCCACCATTGTGAGAGTGGAGCGGGACATTCACAGCATAAACAGATACATCCTTTAAACATGGTCTTGGGGCCTCAGACTCCATGAACAGAAAGAGAGAAGTTACCGCTCCCCCCAAACCTGGCCATCTGCCATGGTGGCTGTGTGGAACTGCGAATCCCCTCTCCAGCTAGCAAACTTCTCAGATGGAGAACTTCTGCCTGCCCCTCTACACTCCCAAATAGGATGAGTCTGTTAACAGAGCTTGGTGCAGTAGGGCACATCTTTCTTAAGGGGACTGCCTGCCTCAGACTCTGCAAAAGCTGCCTGCAACTCTCTAACAAGGCAAGGTCTGATAACAGGCTCAGGATAAAAGGAGCAGCTTGGGCTTTCCCTTACCACCTGAGCCCTGTGCATAACCAAGGCTACATAGGCCCTGACCTCTTCAAGAGGGCACCCAATAGTGCTTGCAACTGAGAACCACATAAGCACTGGCACAATCTGGACCATCCCTCACAGAGTTTCTGTCAACCCCACAGAGCAGCTCTTGGGGCTTCTGAAGATCATAAGTCACACAGAGTGGGTTACCAGTGATCCTGAAGAAGCAAGTTTCAGGCTGGCCACTCTCCTTGGATCAGTCAGAGACCACACATCTACACTAGGATCAACTAGATTCTTTACAGCTTCTGAGTCCCAGGTCCAAGAAATTCTAGAGTGTGGACAGGCAAAAAGTAACCATGTCAGGAATACAGCTCAGGGTGTGCTGAAATCTATCCTCACAAGAAGTGTGAGAAGGCAAGTACTTAAACCCCTTTGCAACAGAAAATTTAGAGGAGATCCTCTAAGAAGAACCAGATCACTGGACTTAACAAAATTGCTTCTCCCCCAACAACTGTGAAGAATCCCCAGCTAGATGACAGATTTGAACACATCCTCCCATGGTACATACTCGCTGACCTAGTGGGTAAAAATCTCAGAACTTTCATAGCTAGTTTTGTTTTTTGTTTACCTCTTGATTTTTTTTTAAACAGGGATCTGGCTGGATTATAATATTTTTAAATTGTTTATCTTCTCATCTTCTAACTTTTTAACGTTATTGTGGGGTTTTTTTTTTAACTTTTTTATCGTTTTTTTTTTTTTTGCTTTACTATTAGTACTGAATTTGATGTTGGTGGATGTAAATATTTATCCGTGTGTATGTATTGGTGATTGGCTCCTACTATCTCTATGTCTACTTGAACTCAAATGCTATCCTATACTGGTAATTCCTAATTACTAACAGTTTTCTCTCATCCTCACCAAAAGTCTTTGCCCCACCTACACCTCATTTCTATGTTTTCCTTATTCCTAATAGAATAACCTACCCCCCAATCCCTTGTTCTCTTTACTTTAAGTCAGGTGTTCTAATATACCTCCCAATTCACATCCTTGACTTTCTAGTCATTTCTTCTCCCTACTTACAGAGACCCTGCTATCTAAAGAAACAGACATTCCTCAAAATGGGTACTTGCTTGCTATCATAATATATTGTGAGAGCCCTCTCAAAGAAAACTGCTAATATTGGTACTAGTCATCAATACATCTCTTTTAGTTGAAACAGACTAGTACCTGCACCTAAAGCCTCTGAAGTTCTCGCAGAGCAGTCTGGCATCTTTAGGTCTTACTCGACCAAATAGCTCCCCATCACAAGGAAGCAAAGCCATAAGAAGCTCCAATTACTGCACCAAGAGTAACAAGGTTGAACTCCAAGACAAGCTCTGTGACTGAAAATGAGGAAAAGGGGAAATAACTCTCCTCCTCAACCTCACAGCTCTCCACTCAAGGTAGCTGGGGCCCTAGATGAAAACCAAAGATATTGTATCAATGTTATGATTAGTAATTCAATCAAAGAGTTGAGATATGAAATAAGGAATGAGATCAGAGAACAATTTCAAGAGATGAGAGACAACTTTTGCAGGGAAATAAGGGAGCAATTCCATGAGATGAAAGATCAGCTATACAAAGAAACAGACGTTTTGAAAAGAGATGTAGCAGAGCTATCAGGATTGAAAAACATGGTTAACCAAATCAAATCTTCACTGGAAGTATACTCCACTGAAAATAGAAGTTCAGCTCTTGAAGAACGAGTACTGGAAAATAAAGATCGGCTAAACAATGTTGAATTCAAAGAAGATAAACACGATAAACAACTTCCAAGTAATATTTGATGAGATGAGGCATAATAATCTGAGAATCATTGCCTTGGAGGAAAACTCTAAACAGCAAAAAGAGGCCTTAAGAACATTTTAAGTGAAATTATAAGCGAGAACTTCCCTCATTTTACAATTGATCCGGAATATCACATCCAAGATGCTTATAGACACAAAACAAACCTAATTAAATGAGAAATTCATCAATATATATCATATACAAAATGAATAAGAGAGAAATTAAAGAGAGAATTCTAAAACCAGCAAGAGAAAAACCCCAAATCACATTCAGAGGCAAACAAATTTGGATCACTATGGATTTCTCAGAGCAAACAATGAAGGCCAGAAGAACTTGGAACAATATCTTTCAAGTTTTGAAAAATAGCAACTTCCACCCAAAGATAATATACACTGCAAAACTCAGCTTCATATGTGATGGGGAAATTAAATACTTCAACAATAAACTCAAGCTAGCAAGATACATGAACACAAATCCTGCACTACAGAATATTCTCAAGGATGTTCTCCATTCAGAACAAAATGCTAATGATATTCTAAACCTTTAACAAGGGAGAGTCAATAATCATATTATACAAAAATTGACTTCCAAGATGATTCAAAACTCCGTAACTGCCACAAAGTCTGAGACTCAGACTCCCATATCTATTCTAACTTTGTGAATGGTCTCAATGCCCCAATTAAAAGACACAGACTGGTCCACTGAATCAAAAAACAAAATCCAACAATATGTTGCCTGCAAGAGACACATTTGACACTCAAAAAAAGACACAGGCTGAAAGTGAAAGGTTGGCAAATTGTCTACGAGACCTATGGCCCAAAAAAGCAAGATGGCATAGCAATTCTAATTTCTGATAAAATTAATATCCAGCTAAAATTAGTCAGAAAGGACAAAGGGTCACTTTTGTCATACTAAAAGGGACAGTCCATCAAGAAGATATAATGATTATTAACATTTATGCCCCCAACTACAACTCCCCCAAATAGATGGCAAAAATACTTAAGGATATTAATCCCCTCATTGATCTCAACACAATAATTCTAGGGGACTTCAATACAACACTATCAACTCTAGACAGATCATCAAAACAAAAAATTAATAAAGACATCTCCAATCTAAACAACTCTATTAATCAATCGAGCTTAACAGACATCTACAGAATATTCCATCCTAAGGCAACTGAATTTAACTTCTTCTCAGTGGCTCACGGATTCTTTTCTAAAATAGACCAAATCTTAGTTCAGTGAGATAATCTTAATAAATATAAAAAAGTGGATATAATACAATGTATTCTGTCAGATCATAATGCTATGATCTTAGCAATCAACAAGAGAAACAACAGAAACTAATCAAATAATTGGAAATTGAATAATTCCCTCTTAAACAAAGGATGGATAAAAGAGGCAATGAGAGCAGAAATTAAGAAGTTGTTGGAATTGAATGAAAATGAGGAAACGACATATCAAAACCTCTGCGACAGTATGAAGGCATTCTTAACAGGTACATTTGTAGCACTGAGTGCATACATCAAAAAACTAGAAAGAGCCCAGATAAACAGCCTTATGCTACAACTCAATTGACTACAAAAAGAGTAACAATCCAACCCAAAGGCTAACAGACATCAGGAAATTACCAAAATCAGAGCTCAAATCAACAAAATTGAGAAAAAAAAGCTATTCAAGCTATTAACAAATCCTAGAGTTGGTTCTTTGAAAAAATAAACAATATTGACAGACCCCTTGTAAACCTCACAAAAAGGAAGAACGAAATGAAGCATATCAATAAAATCAAAGATGAAAATGGGGATATCACCACAGACTCATCTAAGATCCAGAAGATTATCAGAACCTATTTTGAAAATTTATACTCTGCCAAGTTTGATAAATTGGAGGACATGGACAGGTTCTTAGACACACATGACATCCCCTCTTTAACACAGGAGGACATTGAAAATATAAACCAACCAATCACATATAGGGAAATCGAAGCAGCAATCAAAGCTCTTCCAAAAAAGAAAAGCCCAGGACTGGATGTATATATGGCAGAATTCTACCAAGCCTACACAGAAAAACTAACACTGATCCTCTACAAGCTCTTCCAGGAAATTGATAGAGTGGGAACACACCCAAACACTTTTTTTTTTTAAAGAGAGAGGGACAGTGAGAGAGGCAGAGAAAGAGAGAAACAACATTATTTAGTTTTTAACATGGCCTTAGTTGCTCCAACACTTAGTTGTGTACGTAGTGCTGGGGTTTGAACCTGGGTCCTCGTGCTTGCCAGGCAACATCAAAACCACTGAGCCACCACTCCAGCCCCCAAACACTTTTTATGAAGCAAATATTACACTGATTCCAAAACCCAGCAAAGATATGTCAAGAAAAGAAAACTACAGACCAATTTCCCTGATGAACATTGATGTAAAAATCCCTAATAAAATTTTAGCTAATTGGATACAAAACCACATAAAAACATCATGATCAAGTAGACTTCATTCCAGGAAAACAAGGCTGGTTGAATATATGCAAATCAATAAATGAAATTCACCATATAAACAAAATAAAAAACAAAAATCATATATCATCTCAATTGGTGCAGAGAAGGCATTTGATAAAATTCAACACCACTTTATGCTTAAAACTCTGGAAAAGATAGATATCAAGGGAAGATACTATAACTATGTCAGATCCATTTATGACAAACCCATAGCCAATATTACCCTCAATGGAGAAAGACTGTAAACATTTCCACTGACTTCAGGACAAAGACAAGGCTGTCTGCCTTCCCCATTCTTGTTCAATATAGTCCTTGAAACCCTTG
>PVKS010012715.1:24728-53060 GCA_004027875.1 Aplodontia rufa
ATAGGAAAAGAGGAAGTAATGTTGTCTCTATTCATTGATGACATGATTCTATACCTAGAAGACTCAATAACATCGGCCATAAAACTCCTAAAGCTTATAGGCAATTTTAACAAAATGGCCGGGTACAAGATCAACTCCAGTTAGTCATGAGCATTCCTTTACTCCAGCAATAAATCCACAGAAGAAGAAATCAGGAAATCTCTCCCATTCACCATCTCCTCCAAAAAATGAAGTACTTGGGCATTAACCTTACAAAGGATATTAAGGACTTCTACAAAGAAAACTATCAATCACTAAAAAAAGAAATTACAGAAGACCTGAGTAGATGGAAAAACATTCCATGCTCATGGCTAGGCAGAATCAATATAAGAAAAATGGCCATTCTACCTAAAGTCTTATACTGATTTAATGCAATCCCCATTAGGATACAAATGGCATTCTTCAGAGATATAGAAAAAGCAATTCCCAAGTTCATACAGAATAACAGAAGACCCAGACTAGCCAAAACATTACTTCTACAGGATGGAAGAAGTAGGCGGTATCTCAATCCCTGACCTGAAATTATACTACAGAGCTGTAGTAGCAAAAACATCATGGTATTGGTATCAAAACAGAACTGAAGACCAGTAGAATAGAATAGAAGATCCTGAGACAAACCCCCATATCTTTAACTACTTGATATTTGATAAAGTGGGCAAAAGCATAGTGTGGAAGAAAGAGAGCCTGTTAAACAAAAGGTGTTGGACAAATTGGACAGCCATGTGTAGACAACTGAAGCTGGATCCTTATCTTTCACCCTGCACAAAAATTAAATCAAAGTGGGTCAAAGATCTGGATAGTAAGCCAACAACTTTAAATTTACTAGAAAAAGAACTAGGATCAACACTACAGGACATAGGAGTCGGTGGCACTTTCCTTAACAAAACTCCCATGGCTCAAGTAGTAAAGTCAAGAATAAATGAATGGGATGCAATTAAACTAAAACATTTTTGCACAGCTAAAGATTTAGTTAAGTGCATCAAGGCAGAACCTACAGAATGGGAGAAAACCTTTTCCTGCTATACCTCAGACAGAGGGGTAATATCAAGAATATACAAAGAACTAAAAAAGCTAAACACCAAAATCACAAATAATCCAATTTATAAATGGGCTATGTATCTTAAAAGAAACTTCTCACCAGAGGAAGTCCAGAAAGCCCATAAATATATGAGAAAATGCTCTATATCATTAGCTATAAGGGAAATACAAATCAAAACTTTAATGAGATACCTCCTCACTCCTGTTAGAGTGGCAAAAATGAAAAATTCTAACAAAAACAGATGCTGGAGGGGCTGTGGGAAAAGAGGAACACTGTTACACTGCTGATGGGTCTGCAAACTGGTTCAGCCACTCTTGAAAGCAGTATGGAGAATCCTCAAAAAATTAAGGATGGAACCACCTTATGACCCAGCTATCCCACTCCTGGGTATTTTCCCAAAAGAGTTAGAATCAGCATATTTTAGTGATGTGGCTTCCTCAATGTTTATAGCAGCTCAATTTACTATAGCTAGACTATGGAACCAACCTAGATGTGCCTCACTCAATGAGTGGATTCAAAAACTTTCGTACATACATGCAATGGAATGCTACTCTAACATTAGAGAAGATGATATTATGACTTTTGAATTCAAGTGAATGGAGATGGAAGGAATTATGCTAAGTGAAGTATCCCAATCTCAGAGACTCAGGGCCAAATGGTTTCTCTCATCTGTGGAAGCTAGACTACATTGAGGAGAAGTATATTAGATGGCTTAGCTAATAATAACTTCAAATTGTATGATTCTTAACGCAACAGTGGGATAATTGCCTAGAATACCTGATGGCATAAGGTGGGGGACAGGGTTGGGAGAGGGCTTAAGAAGAATATCTAGGAGACTGGAGGGTAGGAATATGGATAATTCATCTCAGAAGGAGTTCTCTGATCTTCACAAAATATCCATTTAACTCAAGGGGTCTTCTGGGGGAAACAGTAACATGGGGAACCCAAGCTAGGCACCCATGACATGGTATTAGCCTTGGATAACTAAGTATATATACATTTGTTCTTGATTGTTTGAAAATGCTTCCCCCTTGGGGTCTAGCCTTCACCCCCATTTCAACAGCTGCCCTAGAGTGATCTTGTTACGCTTCATAAGTTCCTTCAGGAAGGGCTGCTAGGTCATGCTTTGTTAGGCTTCCTAACTGTTATGCAAAGAGTTAGGATGGGTTGGAATGTGCTAACCACAGGTTGTTCCCTACCTGTGTTTGTCTGTACTCAAAATCTGCATAACCCCTGGCAACTCCCTTAAAAGGATTATTGATTCCTTGGCTGTCTCCCCTCCTCCCTGTATAAAAACCTGTGTGCCTTAATAATAAATGGATTCTGGGCTGCCATCAGCTGCGTGTGGTTGACTCGTTTCCCCGGCTGGGAGGGAAGGGGTCCCCGGACGAGGAGGGGCCCAATTTCCAGCCGTCGGCACTCATCCTCCTCCTGATCGGCTCCCTGGGGACAATCCAGCTCCCCACACCCCCTCAGTTGTAACTCCATATTCATCTAATAAAGAAAAGAAAGAAAATACAACATATCAAAACCTCTAGTACAGCATTAAAGCATTCTTAAAGGGAAATTTTATAACACTGAGGAATATATTAAAATTCTGCAGAGATCTTCAATAAATAAACTTTTGATCCAACTCAAATCCCTACAAAAGGAAAAATAATCTAATCCCAAAGCCAGGAGTAGACAGGAAATAGTGAAGATCAGAGCTGAAATCAATGAAACCAAATATATACATATATACACAATTGATGAAACAAAGACCTGGTTCTTCAAACAAATAAAATCAAGAGAACCTTAGCCAATCTCACAAAAAGAAGGAAGAAATTGAAGCAATACAACAAAATCATCAGTGAAAAGGAAGTGATCATCACTTACCTATGGAAATCCAATGGATTATCACAACATATTTTGAAAAACTATTCTCCTCAAAATTAGATGATCTTGAATACATGGACAAATTTCTGTACATATACAACATCCCCAAATTGACACAGGATGATACTGAAATCCTCAACAGCCCATAACAGGAACTGAAATCCATACAGCAATTAAAAGCCTTCCAAAGGAGAAAAGCTCAGGATTCCCCACTAAGTTTTACCACACCTATGTGGTGGACCTAACACTTATCCTTATTAAGCTATTAATCAAAAATGAAGAAACTCTTCCAAACACTTTTTATGAGACAACCATAACTCTGATACCAAAACTCAACTAAGACACATTAAAAAAAACTACAGACCAATATCCCTGATGAACACAGATGCAAACATTCTAAATAAAGTTCCAGCAATCCACATTCAAAAACACATTAAGAAGATAGTTCATCAGGGGACTGGAGCGATGTTTCAGTGGTTACAGTGCTTGCCTGTCATGTGCGAGTATGAGAGTTCCAACACCAGCACCACATACATAACAAAGTCTCAAAGCGATGAAAGCCACATAGAAAACAAAATAAAATTGATTCTCTCTCTCTCTCCCTATCTCTCTCTAATTCTGTCTCTCTCAAACTGTCCATCTGTCTTTAAAAAAAAAACAGAAAAAGAGAAACAGAAAAAAAAACAAATAGTTCATCATGAACAAGTGGGCTTCATTATAGGGATGCAAGTCTGTTTCAAAATGCACAAATCAATAATGTGATTCATCACTTAAACAAAATTAAGGACAAAAAACATTTGATCATCTCAACTGAAGCAGAAAAGGCCTTTGATAAAATCCAGCACCCATCTATTCTCAAAACTCTGTAGATGATAGAGAGTAAAGGAACATATCTTAACTATGTAAAGGCTATATATGACAAACCCACTGCTAAAGCAATACTAAACAGAGAATATCTGACAACATTTCTACTAAACTCAGGAGCAAGACAAAGCTTCCCACTCTCACCACATTTATTCAGTATAGTCCTCAAAACCTTTGCTGGAGCAATCAAGCAAGAAAAGGAATAATAATAGGAAGAGAGGAAGTCAAACTACACCTCTTTGTTGATGACATCATCCTATAATTGGAAGACCCACAAACTCTACTAGAAAACTGCTTTAGCTTATAAACAGATTTAGCAAAGTGACTGGTTACAAGATCAATACTAATAAGTCAAAAGCTTTCCTGTCCACTAGCAATAATAGGGTAAAAGAAGAAAGCAGGGAATCAGTTCCATTCACAATATCCTCAAAAAGAATAAAATACTTGGGAATTAATATAATAAAGGAAGTAAAATACATCTGAAATGAAAATTATTGACCATTGAAGACAATAACTGAAGAAGACCTGAGAAGATGAAACAACATTCCAAGATCTTGTTTATGCAGAATTAATGTAATTAAAATGGCCATTCTCCCAAAAGTGCTATACAGACTGAATGCAATCCACATCAAGATACCAATGTCATTCTTTACAGATATCAGAAAAGCAATTCTCAAATTCATTTGGAAGAACAAGTAAACCAGAGTAGCCAAAATATTACTACGTAAGAAAGACAAAACAGGTGGATTTGTAATACCACATCTAAAATTATAATATAGAGCTCTAGTAACAACAACAACAACAAAAGCATGGTACTGCAATCAAAACAAGAATGAACACTAAGCAAACAGAAGACTCTGAGACAAACCCACAAATCTATAAAAATTTCATCTTTGGCAGCCTTTGAAGGTAAATGGATGGCTATGGAAGAAATTATGCTGAGTGAAATCAGCATAACCCAGAGATTCAAGGGTTGAATATCTTCACTCATCTGTGGAGGCTGGAACTAGACCCTGGCCATTGAGTAAGGAGGTCTATTATCGTGTTTTAAATCTGGATAAGGTGTAATGTTATACAACCTAATACATTTTTAGAAATGCTTTGGGAAGGGGAGGGGAGGTAAAGGGTGGGTAAATGGGGGCACTCTTGGGGGTAAATCTAATCTTCAGAATATATATATATATATATTATATTATTTCGTTAAAAGATTTTGTGATTGTTCAACAAATAAATTTCTGAATAAAAAAAGAAAAAATTGATCTTTGACAAAGGGTAACAAAATATAACATGGAACAAAATATAACATGGAACAAAAATATAACAATAAATGGTGCTGGGAAAACTTCCATTTGCAGGAAGTTGAAATTAGATCCTTATCTCTCACCTTGCACAAAAATCATATGGTAGTTGGAAAGGAATTTCTCAACAAAACTCCCAAGCTAAAAGAATTAGTCAAGAATTAATGAATGAGATGCCATTAAACTAAAAAGCTTTTGGTCACCCAAGGAATTACTCAAAACTGTCAAGAAAGATCCTACAGAAGAGGAGATAATTTTTGTGGCCTTTGATTCTTCCAAAAGGTGACTAATATCCAAAATTATAAAGAACTCAAAAAACTTAATATCAAAAACACAAACAATCCAACCAATAAATGGCCCAGAGAGCTAAACAGAAACTTCTCAAAGGAGGAAATGAATGCGTGAGAAAGTGTTCTAAAGCACTACTAATCAGAGAATAGCAAATCCAAACCACGTTGATATTTCACCTCAGTCTAGTCAGATTGTCAAAGATGAAGAATGTAAACAATAACAGTTGCTGGAGGCATTGTGGAAAGATAGGAACACTAGCATACTTTTGGTGGAACTGCAGACTGGTACAGCCACTATGGAAAGCAATATGAAGACTCCTCAAAAAATTAGGGTTGGATCTACTACACAAACCAGGTATCCCTCTTCTGGTCATTTTCCCAGAGGAGTTAGAATCAGCACATTACATAAACAGCAAAATCTATGTTCGTGGCAGCTCAATTTACAATAGTTAACAATAGTTAAATTATAAAAATAACCAAGATGCCCTTCATTGGATGAATGAATCCAAAAGCTCTGTTATGTATATATATATATAACAAAGAAACAATAAAGAGATCTCCAGTCTAAACAATACCATAAATCAAACAGTCTCAACAGACATCTACAGAATATTCCACCCCAAATTGGCAGAGTATAACTTCTTATCAGAAGCACATGGATCCTTCTCCAAACTAGATCATATTCTAGTTCACAAATGAAATCTCAGCAAATATAAAAAATAGATATTTTTCTGTGTATATTATCAGACCATGATGCCATGACCCTAATAACTAGTAGCAAAAACCATGGCACAAAACACACATATATGTGGAGATTGAATAATATCCTATTAAATGAATAATGAATCCAAGAAGGCATGAGAACAGTAATAAAGGAATTCTTGGAAGAGAATGAGAATGAAGACACAACATATTGAAACCTCTGGGACAGCATGAAAGCATTCTTAAGGGGAAAATTTATTGCACTGAGTGTCCATATTAATAATCAGGAGAGTTCCCTAACAAAGAAGCTTATGGTCCAACTCAAATCTCTATAAAAGGAAGGACAAGCTAGCCACAAAGCCAGCGGAAGACAAGAAATAATTAAGAAAAAAGCTGAAATCAATGAAATTGAGAACAAAAAATAAATAAAAAGAATTGACAAAGCAAAGAGCTGGTTCTTTGAAAAAATTAGTAAGATTGACAGATCCCTAGCTAATCTAACTAAAAGAAGGAGAGAATCAAAGCAATCAACAAAATCACCAATGAAAAGGGGTCATAATCACTGACCCCCCTTGAAATCAAGCAGATTATCAGAGAATATTTTGAAAAATCATATCTTTCTAAATCAGATAAATTGGATAACATGGACAAATTTCTAAACACATACAACATTCCCAAATTGACACAGGATGAAATCAAAATCCTAAACAACCCAATAACAGGCACCAAAATCCATAGAGCAATTAAAAGTTTTCCAATGAAGAAAAACCCAGAAACTGACAGATTCTCTCCAGAGTTTTACCACATCTTTGAAAAAGAGCTAACACCTTCCCTTATTAAGCTATTCCAAGAAATTGAGAAAGAAGGAACTCTTCCAAACACTTTTTATGAAACAACCATAACTCTGATAACAAAACCCAACAAAGACACATCAAAAAAAGAAAACTACAGACCAATATCCCTCATGAATATTGATGCAAAAATCATTAATTAGGTTCTTGCAAACTGCATTCAAAAACACATCAAGAAAATAATTCATCATGATCAAGTGGGCTTCATTTCAGTTATGCAAGCCTGCTTCAAAATACGTAAATCAATAAATGTGATTCAACACTTAAACAGACAAAAACCCTCTGATCATCTCAATAGATGCAGAAAAGGCCTTTAATAAAAACCAGCACCCATTTATGTTCAAAACTCTAGAGAAAATAGGGATCAAAGGAATTTATCTTAACTTTATAAAGGCCATATATGCCAAACCTAGTATAATACTAGATGGAGAAAGGTTGAAAGCATTTCCACTGAACTTGGGAATAAGACAAGGCTGTCTGCTTTCACCACTTTTACTCAATGTAGTCGTTGAGACACTGGCTGGAGCAATCACGCAAGAAGAGGAAATCCAAGGGATAAGAATAGGAAGGGAGAAATTCAAACTATCCATTTTTGCTGATGACACAATTCTATATCTGGAGATCAAAAAAACTCCATCATAAAACTGGTAGAGCTAACAAACAGATTTGGCAAAATAGCAGGCTACAAGATCAACATCCATAAATCAATAGCTTTCTTATATGCCAACAATATTTGGGCAGAAGAAGAAATTAGGAAATTGGTCCCATTCACAATATCCTCTAAAAGAATAAAATACTTGGAAATTAATCTAACAGAAGTAAAAGACCTCTACAAGGAAAATTATCAAGCACGAAAAACAGAATTTGCAGAAGACCTGAGAAGATACAATATTCCAGGCTCTTGATTAGGCAGATTTAATAAAACAAAACTAGCCAGTACGCCAAAAGCTCTATATAGATTCTTTGCAATCCCCATGAAGATTCCAATGTCATTCTTTTCAGATATAGAAAAAGCAATTCTCAAATTCATATGGAACAACAAGAAACCCAGAGTAGACAAAACAGTAGGAAGCAAGAAAGATGAAAGAGGTGTTTGTGCAATACCAGATGTAAAATATAACATAGAGCTGTAGTATTAAAGACAACATGGTACTGGAATCAAAATAGGATTGAAGACCAATGGAATAGAATAGAAGACTCTGAGACAAACCCACAAATCTTTAATCATCTGATGTCTGACAAAGGGGGTCAAAATATAACATGGAGGAGAGACAGTCTATTCAACAAATGGTGCTGGACAAACTGGTCAGCCACTTGAAGAAAATTTAAATTAGATCCTTATCTCTCCCCATGCACAAAAATCAAATCTAAATGGATCAAGGAATTAGGAATTAAGGCAGCTACCATACAACTGCTAGGAGACAAATTAGGACCAACACTCCAGAATATGGTAGTTGGTAATGACTTCCTCAGCAAGGCTCCTAACATGAAAGAATTACAATCAAAATCAATGAGTGGGATGCCATTAAACTAAAATGATTCTGTACAGCCAAGAAAATAGTCAAAACAGTCAAGAGACCACCAACAGAATGGGAGAGAATCATGTTCTGTGATCCCTCTGACAGTGGAGTAATATTCAAAACTTAAAAAGAACTAAAAAAACTCAATAACAAAAACACAAACAATCCAATCAATAAATGGGCCAAAGAGCTAAACAGAAACTTCTCAACAGAGGACATTGAGCAAGCCAATGAATATATGAGAAAGTGTTCTAAATCACTGGCAATAAAAGAAATGCAAATTAAAACTACCTTAAGATTTCACCTCACTCCAGTCAGACAGGCAAAGATGAAGAATACAAAAAATACCAAATGCTGGAGGCGTTGTGGGGAGATAGGAACACTAGCACACTGTTGGTAGAATTGCAGACTGGTCCAGCTGCTCTGGAAAGCAATGTGGAGACTCTTCAAAAGTATTGGGGTTGGATCCACCATATGACCCAGCTATCTCTCTTCAGGGTATTTTCCCAGAGGAGTTAGAATCAGCACATTAGAGTGACACAGCAAACTCCATGTTCATAGCAGCTCAATTTACAATAGCTAAATTATGGAACCAACCCAGATGCCCCAGATGCCCCTCACTGGATGAATGAATTCAAAAGCTCTGGTATATGTATACTCACCCCCCCAACACACACACACTGGGATTCTACTCAACTATTAGAAAAAATGATATTGCATCTATTGAAGGTAAATGGATGGCACTGGAGAAATCATGCTGAGTGAAGTTTGTCAAACCCAGAGAGTCAAGGGCTGAATGGTTTCCCTCATTTTTGGAGGCTGGACCTAAACCTGGTCTTGGGAGTAAGACAGACAAACTCATGTATTAGATCCATAGGACAAAATGAAAAATGCTAGTATTTATGAGATACGGTTGCAAGATACTTCATAACACATTTGAACAAGCTGTGCTGCATACCTGTACAAACACATAAATGTTTAATCCTATTGTCAAATATTTTGAAGAATAAGAAGGGATGATAGGAAGAGAGGAGAAGGGGAAATGTTGGAACTGAGATAAAAACAAGGCACATCCCAAGTAGTTTTAAATGTCACTGTATATACTATATCAATATATCTAAAAATGTTTTTCATAGGTATAAGAATTATGTCACTGTATTTTTGGTTTTGGGGAACAATATAGGACCCAGAAGAAATGCAAGGAATCAGGGGACAGAATGAGGGAGGTAGAGCGGGGGAGGATATTGAACAAATTGTATTGCTGATTTGTGTTCGTCTAGGAATATGTGGCAAAGAATCCCATCATTATATGAAACTATATTGCACTAATAAAAAAATTTAGAAAAAGAAAGTAAATGAGTGGCTATGGAAGAAATCATGCTGAGCAAAGTTAGCCAAAATCAGAGTCTCAAGGGTTGAATATTTCCCCTCATTTGTTGAGGCTAGAGCAAACCCCGGGCTTGGATAGAAGGTTGTCACCTCTTGTATTAGACCTAGCACAGGCATAGCAACATATAATCTAGGGGATCCACAGAAATATATTAGGGAGGGAAGTTGGGATTATTTCCATGCATTATACTTACATGGTTTGCTTTCAAGTATGAACAATATAGCTTAACAATTCTGTGGACAGTGAGCCACATTTACAGCAGTACCAACCTTATTTACCCTGGCACCAAACGTAGTTCTAGTGTTCAAAAGAAAATCAATACATTTGAATACTAACTTCAAACAAATCCAGAAAAATGTTTCTGCTATAGAAAAGACCATGTCCTTCAAGTCAAACTATACCACCTAGAGATTATCTCTGCTGTTCTGGAAATTCTCCACCATCATTACTCAATTAGCATGGAGAAAAGATTGTTCACTGAAATCACATTTTATCCAAAGGCAATATTTTAAATCGTATTTCTCAAGGGCATTTGCAAAGTTATCTTTAGAAATTGGCAGCCATGTTAAATTTCACCCAAATGTGAAACTGCATTGAAAAATTAAGTATCTAACTATCCATTGCTGACAAGAACATTGAATTTGTATGTATGCAAATGAGTAAGAAAATAGACCCACAATAGGGAAAAGGCCATCTACAGCATAGTTCACAAAATGTGTCTTTAGCTTTCCTCTTCTAGTTTATATTTATGGAACTATAAAGGTTAACCTCTTGTGGATCAACACCCCCTAGAAATGTTAGAAATGTTAACTCTAATCAAGAATATTAAGCGAATTGATTTTTTAATTCATTATTCCCTTTGTCTTCTCTCAGATAAGATTAATGAAAAGTCAAATATTTCAAAATGTTGAAATATGCAAAATCAATATACAAGTAGGAAATAGAAATGTGTCATTTGCTGAAACAAATAAAATAACCATTGGAGGTTACCATGATAAAAATACTGCAAAATATTTTGGCTAGAAAAATGGTAGCTAAAGAGATATCAGAAATCATATCTTATACAGATAAATACAAAATTACATTCAAAAACCTATCAAAAATTTTTAAAGAGAGAGAGGGACAATGAGAGAGAGAGAAAGAGAAAGAGAGAATCAATTTTATTTAGTTTTCACGTGTCTTTTTTTGCTTTGACACTTCATTGTGTATATGGTGCTGGGGTTTGAAACTACATCCTTGCACATCCTGGCACATTTCCTGGCAGGAAAGTGCTTGAACCACTGAGTTTCTGCTCAAAAAGTTTCAGAGGGTCAGCTCTGCAATAATCTAAGCAATCCACATTAACAACTGTTCTCTTAAATTAATTTTGAAAATTGAAGCAAAACCAACAATTTGTGCTGAAAAAATCACTTTGCTATCACCCATGTGCCACTAGTTAGAGGAGTTACTATATCTTGCAGAAATCCTTGCAGCTAATCCTTCACTCACTCAGCTGTAACCTGAAAAGGCATAACAATGAATGGCATGAACTTTTAAACCCTTCTCTAAGGATTGGGAGCATCCCAAGGAATATAGGTGCAGGCTATCTCATAGAACAAGAAAACTCAGTCCATCCAAAGATTCCTCAGAGTATTGATCTTTGCATCAGGAGGAAGAAAAACAAAACATTTAACCAATATTTGTAGTCTGTACTTGGGCCAACTATAATGGAAGACGTTCACAAACTGAGAGAGCCCTAATATAGGATTTTGATGAATGGTACATCATTTCCTAAGGAGCTCTGCTATGGTAATTTAACTAGAAACAGGTAATCTTATTTAAAAGTATCACTTGAGATTTCATAAAATCAAATCAACTCCATGGTTCTTTTAAATTTTATTGATGCTTCTTTTGAATTTCATTGATTTGAAGTAATAAAAACATTTCTGAGAAATACCAAATTTTAACTCTACTTTGAAGTCAACTTTTATCTTCTAAGCTTTTCTTTTGAAAGAAAATATTTGTTTCCATTTCAGGTTCTCTGAGCACAGCAATAGAAAATTTGATTTTTACTTTATTGCAAAAAAGAGTTATAAACGACATTTCTATATATTAACTTTGGGTACTTAAGCAGGCATTTCTCCATGGTCTATACTCAGAATTTCTGGGTTCTTTTTCACCCACAATCTCCCTTGGTTTTATTGTCTATTTTGTCTATTGAGATTAAATCAAATTGTTTTCCATTTTAGTTTTCGTTTCTATTTCCATGATTTGATTACTGCTGAGGTTGAGCCTCTTTTATATATTAAGCAATTGGTTTACTTACTCCTAAGTACGCTGAATATTCATAATTTTGCCATTTCCTCTTGGATTGTTTTTATTTTCTCTTACTTTTATCAAAGTCTTATGCAAATAATCAAAGAAAATTATTTTTAGCATTATAGTTTGTGGCTTGTCTTTTCACTTTTTTATTGTGTATTTCCTCTTAAAGAAGTTTTTATTCGGATGAAATCATTTTCCATATAACCTTATTCAATCAATAATCAACCTCTTTACTCACTCAATTTTGTGAAAGTTTTAATTTTTTAAAAAATTATTTATCTTAGTAAATTATAGTTATACATAATATTGGAATTCATTTTGACAAATCATCCATGCATGGAATATAAATAAATTGCTCCATTTCAGTCCCCAGTATTTCCTCTTTCCCTCCTCTCCTCTCTCCCCTTGTTCCCTTTTCTCTACACTCTTAGTCTTCATTCTATTTATTTACAGTTTTTTAACTGGAGCTTTATACTAAAAGGAGAAATTCACTCTGGTATATGTGTATGTGTACATAGAATACTTTGGTCAATTTCATTACACTGCTTCTCCTCTATTCCCTTCCTTTACTCCATGATCTCCATTTGATTTTCATGGGATTCCCCCTCTTTTCTCCTTCTCCTCCTTCTCCTCCTCCTCCTCCTTCTTCTTCATTTTTCTCTAGCTTCCATATATGAGAGATAACATTTGACCCTTGACTTTCTGATTCTGACTTATTTCACTTAGCATGATGTTCTCCAGTTCATTCATTTATTAGCAAATGCCATGATTTCATTCTTTGTTAGGCAAAGTAAATCTCCATTGTGTATATATACCACATTTTCTTTATCCATTCATCTGTTCACTGGCACTTGTGCTGGTTCTATAACATTGCAAATGTGAATTGGGCTGCTGTAAACATCAATGTGCCTGCATTACTGTAATATGCTCATTTTAGATCTTTTGGATACATAAAGAGTGGGATAACTGGGTCATATGGCAATTCCATTCATTGTCTTTTAAGGTATCTTCATTTTGCTTTCCAAAGTGACTCTTCTAATTTACAATATAACCAACAATGTATAAGTTTACCTTTTCCTCCATGCCCTCACCAGCATTTACTATTATTTGTATCCTTGATAATTGTCTTTCTAACTGGAATGAAATGAAATCTCAATGTAGTTTTTGACTTACATTTCTCTGATTGCTAGGGATGTTGTACATTTAAAAATATATATTTGTTTTTTATTTATACTTTTTGAGAACTCTGTTTGGATCTTTTACTCATTTATTGATTAGGTTATTATTATTTTTGTTGTTAAGTTTTATATATTCTTGATAGTAATTTTACATATTCTTGATAGTAATCCTCTGTCAGAGGATTAACTGACAAAAATTTTCTCCCATTCTGTAGGCTTTTTTTTCACATTTGTTTCCTTTTCTGTGCAGAGGTCTTTAATTTGATGTCTTTGCACATATTGATTCTTGGTTCTATTTCTTGAGTTTTAGGATTCTTGTAAACGATACTAGTGCCTGTGCCAATGTATTGGAGTGTTAATCCCATGATTTCTTCTATCATTTGAAAATTTCTGGTTTAATTCCTAGGTCTTTGATACACAAGAGGTCTTTTATCTCTATGGTGCAATTTATTCTCAAAGATTATTTTATTTTTAAATTTATTATGAATGGAATAGTTTTCCTGATTCCTTTCTCAGCAGATTCATTATTAGAGTATAGGAAAGTTATTGATTTATGTGTCTTGATCTTATATACTGTTACATTGCTACACAATTCATTAGCATTCAACATTTATTATTTTCTGATATAAGAATTTAACACAAAAAAGTAAGTTTTACAAAAGCTTTGTAAAACTTGCTTTGTACATTTTTAAAATGTTTGGACACATTGGATTTTCATTGCCATTTAGTTTTAATATGTTTCAATCTCTGTTATAATTCCTTAGTTGGTTCATAAGTTATTAGGAAGATTGTCTTTTAAGCTTTAACTCTAATATACTGGGTCATGGGCATTAACTTTCTATTGTTGATTTCTAACTTTTAAATTTGACTGACCTTAGGTCAGCTATATGTAATCCAGTTTCTTGGAGACGTCCTATAATATGCTATGTAACCCATTACTTGGTAAACTGTCATTAGTGTTCCATATATGTAGGAATCAGTAAAACTAATAAATATTTCCCTTTCTTTCCAGTTCACATGAACCATAGATTGTTCCATATGCCAATGCGTCTATAATGACCATGACACAAATGCTCAAATACCTTGATATATAGAACCAGCACAAAATACATTTTTGTTGTGTTAATTCACTGAGATCTTGGTAGTTTTTGTTACTGCAGGATTATAAAACCATCCTAATATGGAGTAATACCATTTCAATCTGGTATTGAATAAATTGGTAATCTGTTGTACATTAGCAAAAACTTAATAAAATTATTACCTCCTATAACTTTGATGTCCAGTCATATTCATGATGAACTTTAGCACTATATGAAATGGTTAATAATGCCCATAATATTGGAATGTATTGAGTGGTATTGACTGTGTTTATATACATGTTATAAAGGAGACCTGGAAAATATATGCTTCAAAAATATGTTTTCTATCATCACTTTGGTTAGGGGTCTATAGTACTCTTTCAGATAAGCTTTACTTGTGTTATTGAAATGTATAATTACACTAATTTCTATCTGGTTAATTATTTTAACACTTAAAAGTATTAAGCATAGGGGCTAGAGTGGCGGTGCAGCTGTTGGAGCACTTGCCTGGCATGTGCAAGGACCTGAGTTCAGACCCCAGCACCACATATTAACTAAGTGTCAGAGAAATGAAAGCCTGATGAAAAATCAAATAAAATTGATTGCCTTTCTCGCTCTCTTAAAAAAAAGTATTAATCATAAACATACTTGACAAATTGGATGTTTTGAAAAATATAAACTTCTGTCAAAAAAATACCATTGAAGGGGTGAAAACACAATTCACAGAGTAGAGATAGGATGCTTGCAATAAAAAGAAATAAGTACATAAATAAGACCTAGAATATACAAGAAGTTACTGCAAAGCGATGAGAAAACAGTAAAAGAAAATGAGAGAAAAAACAATCAAGATTTAGAGATACTCTATCTCTCCTACAAAGAAGATATCCCAATGACCAACATACTTTCAAAGGTTCTTAAAGGTCTGAATCATAGAAAAATGCAAATCAAAAACATGTTCAAATACTACCATACCTTCAGAATTGTTAAAATGAAGAAAATGAGAAATACTGTCATGCATTTGTACAACCTCTTTGCAAAATTTTTTTGTAGCATCAGCAAAATGTCAACATATGCATACCTTATGCCCTGGCCATACCCATCATACTATAAAGATCTCTCAGAATTCCAACTTTATCAAAAGGAAATTATCTCAGTACAGTAAGTTAGGGCCATCATAGGGCTAATCTTATTTTCTTTCAGTCCCCAATTGTGAGGAGTTGCTTATTGTCCAATATTTTAAAATCATTGTGTTCAATATTTAAGTTTTGTTTTCAAAGGTAGGAGGTTAAAACATTCTGCATTACTCATCCCTGTAGGCTGAAAGCAGATGTGAACTTGTTTATTGTTCTGTAAGCTTTTGTTGGCTTACCACTGAGGCCATTTCTTCTCCCTGCTGGGTCACAGCGACCTTAGCTGCACTTACCATAGCGGCAAGCCCATCATATAAAGTCTGTCTCAATTCTGGGAAATTTTGCCAATGGTCTGAAAAACACTTTTAACCCATAAATAGTTGGTTGGTTGTTTTTAATTTTTGAATGTGAAATTTTAATTTCCAAGAATAAAAAGAAAAATGGAGATGTTTTCCTCTATTTGAGTTTTTTAAAAAATCTACTGTAAGCACATGGTTATACTTTCCCCTAGAGGAGTTGTAAGTTCCTAACTGATATTTGGGTTTAATTTGGGGATTTGCAATAAGACCACACATCTGAACTTGATTTCCATTTGGATTTTTAAAAAATATTGATATAGAAAATTTTATCCCTGTGTATTATTAAAATTTATGATAAACCTCTTTAAAATGCTTCACATTTCTCATTAAAATGCTATAAAATTAAAGATGTTCTTTAAAATTTTTAGGAATATAGAAAAGCTAATAAAACATACGATGACCCCAATGTAAAATAATAGCAGTTTCATTTTTTAAAAAATTCTTAATCCGCTCTTTGAATATTATTTTATCCAGAAGAGAAGTAAACCATGTAAGTCTTAAGATATTGCTGTTGTTCTTGACATTGAAGTAGTGTGTATATAATGAGGAAATTACTAAGTAGCCATAGTAATTAAAAGTGACTCAGATAAAAACTTAATAAAGAACCTGAATTTTTAAAAATATTATCCCTTTGGTTTTTGACCTAAATGGTCAAAGTGATTCAATTGTGGAAGTTGATTTTTGAACCACTGCAATTGATATCAACTCTGTTTTTCTTTTTTACCTCTGAGATAGCCTGGGAATCCTGTGTCCAGGATTCCTAGTCACAGGAGCTACAGCCAGATAAAGCAGCGATTGTCCTTCTGTATGCTTGCTTGTCCTGTTGTATATATTGACTCTAATAAGCATAGTTAAGTTTGGGAATAGTTGTCAATAATGAATTAAACAAGGTCAACAACCTTTTCTGTAAACAGACAGATTTTAGGCAATATAGTCTCTGCTATAAAAACTCATGTCTATATACAATGTCATAAAATCTTGTAGTGTACCTTGTTTTAACTCAGTTCCAGCATTTCCTCTTCCCCTCCTTTACTCTCATCCACTTAACTAGAGCGGTGGCTCAGCGGTTTTGGCACTTGCCTGGCAAGCAGGAGGACCTGGGTTCAAACCCCAGCACCACATACACAACTAAGTGTTGGAGCAATGAAGTCCATGTGAAAAACTCAATAAAGTTGTTTCTCTCTTTCTCTGTCTCTCTCACTGTCCCTCTCTCTTTATTAAATAAATAAAAATAAAAAAAACCTCGTGTCTTTCTTGCAACAGAAAAACAGAGATATAAAGATGTAAATGTGTTCATTAAAAATTTATAACCAGGGGGCTGGAGTGGTGGCTCAATGGTAACAGCGCTTGTCCAGCATGTGCTAGCACATGTGTTCGAACCCTAGCACCCATGTACACAACTAAGTGTCAGAGCAACGAAGGCCATGTGAAAAACTCAGTAAGAATTGATTCTCTCTGTCTCTCTCTTTCTCTCCCATACTGTCCTTCAATCTTTGAGGAAAAAAATTATATTCAAAAGTTGGCAATGAGCCATTTGATTCATGGGCAATAACTTGCCAAACACTAGTTTAAAAAGGTATCTTTACCATTGTTTACTGGAATTTTAATGCAGAATTTAGGAAAACACTGTAATCCAAAATTTAAAGGTGGACTTTCTTGGTTACAATTTCAGATCTGTAGGTAGAATTGCAATTAATATTGTAATTTTGAAACTATTCAACATCCTGTGAATTATATTACGGAACAGGTACTTTTGTAGATGGAGAACACTTCACATGCACATACAAACGATATTTACATTTACTATGAGCACTTAATTAAAGTCCAATGCACACTACAACTGAAGCAATTAAAAACAAAGAAAAGAGCAAGATTGATTTATATTAACTTTCCAAACACTGTAAACTGTATTGTGTAGCTGAGAAATGTTCGAAAATAATAGCAATTTTGTTATGATCAAAAGGAGGAATTTGATAAATCACGTAAATTCTCATTTAAAAGAAACATTATTGTTCTGTAAAATGATTTTGTACTATGGATATATTAATGTTCAAGTTGTTTGAATGGGGAAATTACATATCCTAAAATATCCACATGAGTATCCATACATAAGGCACAAATATCAACTGGATAGAGGAATACAAGAATAACTTTCTCTTAACTAATTTTGACAAATAATTGGAAATTTCCCTAACAAAGAAATAATTCTTTACATATTAAAAGCTATTTTTGTTCTTTTTAAAAAAATATGGCTTTATGTATACTACAGAAGTGTATTTCTTTTTCATTTATGTATTTATTTATTTATTTTTATTGGTACATTAGAGTTATACATAATGATGGTATTTGTTGTTGCATATTCATACATGCACAAAATACAACAATATAATTTGGCCAACATCAGAACCCAGCACTCACCCACCTCCCTCCTCCCATCCTCTTGCCCATTGCCTCTCTTTATAGGGTATATGTTTATTCTAATATACCCTACTATAGTGATGTAATTTTTATACTTGTAAAGAAAATTTTATACATGTGAAAATAGTATATACAATGTCATAAAATCTTGTAGTGTACCTTGTTTTAACTCAGTTCCAGCATTTCCTCTTCCCCTCCTTTACTCTCATCCACTTAACATTTTTATAAAAGCATACAGTATAACATTCTTTTTCAGTCTTCAGAATACCCTCCATCCCCCTCCATTATCTTCCCTCTACTGGTCTGTCTTTCTTTTATTTAGTAAATAGCTTTTTTTTTAGACTCATTGATACACACAATGAGTATAAATACTCACATATATATGAGAAATATAGATGAGAATCACTGTGGTATGTTCACATATGAATAGAGCATGTTAAATAAGATTCCTTCTATAAACTTTCCCTATTTCATTCTTCCTTCCTCCCTTTCCTTCACCTTTGACTAGTCCTCTGTTCTTTCTTTTATTTTGGGTTAGCTTCCACATATCAGAGAAAACATTAAAAATGGATTTTTTTGAGACTGGTTTGTTTCACTTAGCATAATATCCTCCAGTTTCATCCATTTGCAAGCAAATAGCATAATGTCATTCTTCCTTACAGCCGAGTAATTCTCCATTGTGTGTATACTCCACAATTTATTTATCCGTTCATCAGTTGAAGGGCACTTTGTTTGGTTCCATAGTTTTGCTATTCTGAATTGAGCTGCTATGAATATTGATGTGGCTGCATCAATGTAGTATGCTGATTTTAGGTCCTTTGGATATACAGCAAGGAGTGGAATAGCTGGGTCAAATAGTAGATCCTATTCCTAGTTTTTTGAGGAATCTCCAAACTGCTTTTCAGAGTGGTTTGTAACAGTTTTCAACCCCACCAACAATGTATAAGTGTACCCTTTTCCTCATATCCCCACTGACATTTGTTGTTCACTTGATTATTGCCATTTTGAGTGAGGTGAAATTTCAGTATAGTTTTTTAATATGCATTTCTCTCATTTCTAGAGATGCTGAGCATTTTTTTTCACATATTTGTTGACCATTTGCATTCCTTCATTTTAGAAGTGTCTGTTTAGTTCTTTTGCCTATTTTTGACTGGATTATTTGGTTTTGTGTGTGTGTTTGAGTGTTTAAAGTTTTTCTATAACTTGAATATTAATGCCCTGACTGAGGTGCAGGAAGCAAAGATTTTTTTCCTCATCCTGTACGTTCTCTCTAAATGCTCTTGTTTCCTTTGCTATGTGGAAACTTTTCAGTTTGATGTCATCTTATCTGTTGATTTTTCCTTTTACTTCTTGTGCTATAGGGATCTTGCTTAGGAAGTCAATTCTTGAGTCAATGTGTTGGAGTGTTGGGCCTACATTTTATCCTGTCAGGTGCAGGATACCAATTCCTAAGTCTTTAATCCACTTTGAGTTGAGTTTTGTGCAGGGTGAGAGATAGATTGAGTTTCATTTTACTACATATGGATTTCCAATTTTTCTAGCACCATTTGTTCAAAAGACTATATTTTCTCCAACTTATGTTTTTGGCTACTTTGTCAAGTATGAAGTAACTGTAATTTTGTGGGTTAATATCAATCTGTTCTGTTCCACTGGCCTTCATGTCTGTTTTGGTGCCAGTGACATGCTGTTTTTGTTACTAGAGCTCTGTAGTATAATTTTAAGTCTGGTATTGTGATGCCTTCAGCTTTGCTTTTCTTGCTAAGGAATGCTTTGGATATTCTAGGTTTCTTATTTTTCCAAATGAATTTCATGATTTTTTTTTAATTCTGTGAAGAACATCATTGGAATTTTGACGGGTATAGCATTGAACCTGTATAGCACTTTTGTAACCTGATCATTTTCACAATGCTAATTTTCCTGCATGAACATGGGAGATATGTACATCTTCTAAGGTCTTCTTCAATTTATTTTTTTAGTGTTCTATACTTTTCATTGTAGAGGTCCTTCACCTCTTTTCATAGATTCAAAAGTATTTTTTTCTTTTGAAACTATAGCGAAAGGAATAATTTTCCTAATTTATTTTTCAACAAGTTCATCATTAAAATAAAGGACTGCAATTGATTTGTAAATGTTAATCTTATATCCTGCTATTTTTTCTGAATTCATTTATGAGCCCAGAAGGCTTCTGGTGGAGTTTTTTGTTTCTTCCATATATATAATGATGTTGTCATTATCAAACAGTGATAGTTTTAGCTCTTCTTTGCATATTTGTGTACCTTTAATTCCTTTCTCTTGTCTAATTGCTCTGGCCAGAGTTTCAAGGACTATGCTGAATAGGAGTGGTGAAAGTGTGCATCCTTATCTAGTTCATGTTTTTGAGGAAATTTTTTTCAATTTTTCTCCATTCATAGTAATGTTGGCCTTAGGTTTATCATAAATGGAATTTACTATGTTCTTTTTTTAAAAACAAAAACAAAAACAGAGGGACAGTGAGAGAGAGAGAGAAAAAGAGAATCAATTTTATTTAGTTTTTCATGTGATACCAGTTGCTCCAACCCTTCGTTGTGTACTGGAGTTCGAACCCGTGTACTTGTGCATTCCAGTCAAGCACCATAATCACTGAGCCACCGCTCCAGCCCCAATGGCCTTTACAATGATAAGGTAAGTTTCTTCTTTTCCTATCTTTTCTAGTGTTTTAAGCATCAATGGGTATTGTACTTTGTCAAATGATTTTTTCTGCATCTATTGAAATAATCATGTGATTCTTCATTTTAAGTTTATTTATGTGGGGAATTATATTTATTAACTTTCAAATATTAAATCAAAGTTGCATTCCTGGGATCAATCCTACTTGGTCATTGTGCACTATCTTTTTAAAGTATTTTTGTATGTGGTTTGCCAAAATTTTTTACTAAGGATTTTTGCATCTATGTTCATCAAGGATATTGGTCTGTACTTTCCTTTATTTGATTTGGCTTTGTCAGATTTTTGTATCAGGGTGATACTGGCTATATAGAAAGAGTTCGGTAGAATTCCCTACTTTTTGTTTCATGGAATAATCTGAGGAGGATTGATATTAGTTCTTCTTTAAAGGTCTTATAAAACTCAGCTGAGAATCTATCTGATCCTGTGCTTTTTTTTTTTGGAAAGCTTTTGATAGTTGCTTTGATTTCATTACTAGAAATTGGTCCATCTTAGGTTTCTACTTCCTTCTGGTTCAATTTGGGTGGTTCATATTTCTTTAGGAATTCATCCATATCTTCAAGTTATTCTAGCTTATTGGTGTACAAATTTTCAAAATAGCTTCTGATGATCCTTTGAAGTTCAGAAGTGTCTTTTAAGATGTTTCTGTTTTCATCCCAGATTTTAATAATTTGAGATTTTTCTCTCTTTTCATTGGTGTGGCTAATGGTTTTTGAATTTTGTTTATTCTTTCAAAATCAACTTTTTATTTAATAGAATTTTATATTGTTTTCTTGATAATAATTTCATTGATTTCAGATCTGACTTTAATTTTTTCCTATTTTATACTGATTTCAGTATTGGTCTGTTCTTTTCTCTTTAGGGCTTTGAGATGAAGTGTTAGATTATTGATTTTGTGTCTTTCTAATCTTTTAATAAAAGAGAATAATGCTATGAATTTTCCTTCTAGAACTATCTACATATGATCTGATAGAATACAGGGTATAATCTCTATTATTTTGTACTTGCTAAAAAAAGTTTTGTGCCCTAGAATATGATCTATTTTAGAGAATGTTCCATGTGTTGCTGAGAAGAAAGTATAATCAGGTATTAATGAATGAAATATTCTACAAATGTCTGTTAGGTCCAAACTATTAATTTATGGTTTAATTCTACAGCATCTTTACATAGTTTTTGTTTAGATGATCTATCCAATGATTAAAGAGTTGTGTTAAAGTCACACAGAATACATGTGTTGTGGTCAATTTGGTTCTTGAATTTGAGAAGGGTTTGTTTTATGTATATTTATGTTCCATGGTTTGGGACATATATGATTACTATATCCTGTAGCTGTATCATTCCCTTCGGTAGTATAAACAGACCTTGTCTCTTCTGATTAATTCTGGTTTGAAGTCCACTTCATCTGATAGATACAAGAATTGCAATACCAGCTTGTTTTCAAGAGGTATGTGCACAATATGGTTTTTCCCCATTCCTTCACCTTCAGGCTATGTATGTCTTGGTCTGTGTGGTGTGTCTCTTATAGGCAGCATATTATTGGATCTTGTTTTCTAATCTAATCTGAGAACCTATTTCTTTTGATTGAAGAGTTTAGACCATTTACATTCAACAATATTATTAAGATAATTTTTATTTCCTAGCATTTTTGTTTGCTTCTAGTATTTGTATTGGTGTTCATATATTTTGAATGATTATTTTTCTAGAGTAATGTCCCCCTATGCTGGTTTTCATTTTTGTTTTTATTTCTTCTTTGTGATATATTTTATTGAGTATGTTTCATAGTACAGGCATTGCAGTGATGAATTCTTTCAGCTTTTATTTATCATGGAAGAATTTTATACCATCTTCAAATCTGAAACTTAATTTCACTGGGTATAGTGTTCTTGGTTGACATACTTTTCTTTCAGAGTTTGAAATATATTATTATAATTCCTTTTTGCTTTTAGGATCTGTGTTGATAAGTTAGTCATGATCCAGATTGGTTTTCATCTAATCATATTTGTCACTCTTGCAGCTTTTAACATTCTGTCATTGGACACAGTAGGTACTCAGGCCATGTGGACCCCTAGGATTCTGGTTCTGAGCCATGAGGTGCAATTGGGACAACCACCTGGAAAACCCAATCCTTCTAGCCCAGCCTCTGCATGAGGGTTTCCAGGCTTCAAGGACCCTCAGGGTTATGGTTCATGGCCAGCAAGGGCGTGCAGAACACCCACCACTGAAGACCCCACTCAAAGTTGCTGACCTGCCGAGCTGAGCTGCAGAGCACATTACACATTTATGCCCTGTAGCCTAAATGCAAAAGATGCATCAAATAAGCCTCCAGACAGAAGTAGCTTTCTGGAAGAAGATGGCCATCAGAGGGGTGGTATGTGACCTGACCTGTTGACCTGCAAGGAAGAAGCACTTGGAGACCTGCCTTGCTTCCCCACAGGGAATCTCAATCCTATTTGAAGAGAAGAATCTCAATTCTATATTTGAAGAGAAGAATCTCTTCAACTATGAATAATCAAAATAGAAAAGTTTTGCCTTACACCCAAAACTCTCCTACCAAGGAAAGTGAGCAGGATGAAAATCTAGGAAAAAATACCAATGATCTGATTATTAAATGGACCAATGAACTAAAGAAGAGACTAAGTGAGAAAAGTGAAGAGATAAAAACTCTTATTATCAAAGAAATAGATATACTGAAGGAAGTAATGGAGCTAAAATGCCCAGTAAACAACATCAGAAAAACAATAAAATAATTTAATAATAGACTAACTTCTACATAAAACAGGACCTCAGCTCTTCAAGAAAGAAATTCTAGTAATGACGATAGCCTGCGAAAGTTTGAGTGCATGCATTATAAGAAAGAAAAAAAAATCACAGAGCATAAGAAGAATTTTCAAAATGACTGGGATGAATTCAGAAGAAACAATTTAAGAATTGGGATAGAAGAAAAAATTGAAATGCAAATGAATGGGAAAAAGAACACTCTCAATGGAATAGTTAAACAATATTTTTCTCATATAAGGATAGAGTCAGATACACTCATTCAAGAAGCATATGAGACACCCAATAGGCCTAATCAAATGAGAAGCTCATGGAGACACATAATAATCAAAATGAACAGCAGGGGAAATCAAGGAAACAATATTAAAATCTTCAAATATATATCATGTTGTCACTTAATATGTATTTAAGATTCTTTGATAACTCCACTCCTTAATAAAAGTTTTTAAAAAAGAAACAATAATGACAATTGAATTGTAAGAAAAATGCAATATGTTAATATTTATGCAACATGTTAAAGTTTAGGTGCAAGATACTGCATAAGATATTTGAATAAGCTATACTGCATGCCTTTAAAAAATGTGAATGTTTAATCTTAGTTTCATTTATATCTAAAAATAACAAGGGGTGATAGGAAGCAAGTAGAAGGGGGAAATGTTGAAACTGAGTTAAAACAAGATGCACTTCAAGTATTTATAAGAATGTCCCTGTATATACTATAGTCATGTACGTAAAAAAAATGTTCTTCTTAGATATAAGAATCATGTCGCTGTACTTGGATATTTTAGGAAAAATATAGGACCAAGAAAGAGAGGCAAGGGATCTGGAGGATGGAAGGAGGGAGGTAAGGGGGTGCAGAGGGTATATTGACCAAATTGCATTGCTGTATTTTGTACATCTGTGAGTATGTGACAACAAATCCCATCATTATGTACAACTATAATGCACCAATAAATAAGAAGAGAAAAGAAAAAAATCTTCAAGAAAGAAATGTCAAATCACATTCAGAGGGAAACCAATAAGAAACATGTCAGACTTTTCAGCTCAGACCCTAGAAGCAAGAAGACCCTTGAAGGAGGCGTTTCAATGCATGAATGCATGAATGACAGCAACCTGCAGCCAAGAATACTATAACCAGCAAAACTGAGCTTCAAATTCAAATGGGAAATAACAACATTTCATGATAAGATCAAACTTCCAGCATTCATTAAAAAACAACAACAACAACAACAAAAAACAGCTTTACAAAGCATTCTCAAAAATGAAATCCAGATAGAAGAACCATCAGACAATCCTCAAAACCCTCAGAGGAAATTCAATAAAAGTGAATGCCATCAAAGGACAACCAAGACAGAACAGAAATCACTAATAAAACATGATGACTATGAATTACAACCACATAAATATCTTAACACTGAAACTGAATGGTCTAAATGCACCAATTAAAAGACAGAGACTAGCAAATTGGATTAAAAAAAAACAAAATCCAAGAATATACTGTTTATAGGAGACCCATCTTACAGTCAAAGACAACCAGAGATTGAGGGTGAAAGGATGGGAAAAAAACATATACCAGGCTTATGGACCAAGGAAGCACACTGGTGTTACAATACTTATTTCCAACAAAGTAGATTTAAACCACAAACTAATCAGAAGAGAGAAAGAATAGCACAACATCATAATAAAGGGAAAAATACATTAGGAAGATATAATCATAGTAAATCTCTATTCTCCAAACACCAGTGCTTCCAAATATGTGGAAAAAGTATTCCAGGACATAAAACCATTTATGAACCCCAACATAATAACACTAGAAGACTTTAATACTCCTCTATCACCAATAGGTACATAATCAAAGCAAAAGAATAATAAACAGAACTTCAGCCTAAATAATTTCATAAATCAAATGGACCTAACAGACAGCTATAGGTATAATACCCCATTTCACTGAATGTATGTTCTTCTCAGCAGCACATGGATCCTTCTAGAAAATATATCATATTTTAGTTCACAAAACAAATCACAAAAATACAAAAAGTAGATATTACTCCACATATCCTATCAAACCATTACACCATGACCCTGGCAATTAACAACAAAAATTATAACAAAAACACATATATATGAAGATTGAATAATACCCTATTAAATGAAATGTGGCTCAAGAAAGATATGCGATATTAATCAAGAAATTCTTGGAAGAGAATGAGAATGAAGACACAACACTTTGAAACATCTGGGAGAGCTTGAAAGCATTCTTAAGGGGAAAACTTATTGTACTGTGTGTGTACATTAAAATTTGAAGAGATCTCAAATACATGAGCTTATACTCCACCTCAAATCCCTACAGGAAAAGTATTCTAGCCTCCACAGATGAGAAAAACCATTCGGCCCTTGACTCTCTGAGATTAGGATACTTCACTTAGCATAATTCCTTTCATCTCCATCCATTTGATTTCAACAGCCATAATATCATCTTCTCTAATGGCCAAGTAGTATTCCATTGTATATATGTACCAAAGTTTTTGAATCCACTTGTCCACTAAGAGGCATCTGTGTTGGTTCCATAATCTAGCTATAGTAAATTGAGCTGCTATAAACATTGATGAAGCCACATCACTATAATATGCTGATTCTAACTCTTTTGGGAAAATACCCAGGAGTTGGATAGCTGGGCCATAAGGTGGTTCCATCCTTAATTTTTTGAGGATTCTCCACACTGCTTTCCATAGTGGCGGAACCAGTTTGCAGTCCTACCAGCAGTGTAGTGTGACAGTGTTCCTCTTTTCCCACAGCCCCTCCAGCATCTGTTGTTGTTAGAATTTTTCATTTTTGCCACTCTAATAGGAGTGAGGTGGTATCTCATTGAAGTTTTGATTTGCATTTCCCTTATAGCTAATGATGTAGAGCATTTTCTCATATATTTATGGGCTTTCTTGACTTCCTCTGGTGCAAAATTTCTTTTAAGATCCGTAGCTCATTTGTCAATTAGATAATTTGTGATTTTGGTGTTTAGTTTCTTTGGTTCTAATATATTCTTGATATTAGCCCTCTGTCCGAGGTGTAGCAGGAAAAGGTTTTCTCCCATTCTGTAGGTTCTCTCTTGATGCTCTTGATTAGATCTTTAGCTGTGCAAAAAATTTTAGTTTAATTGCATCCCATTCATTTATTCTAGTCTTTACTGCTTGAGCCATGGGAGTTTTCTTAAGGAAGGCACCAACGACTCCTATGCCCTGTAGTGTTGACCCTAGTTAAGTTTAAAGTTGTTGGCTTAATATCCAGATCTTTGACCCATTTTGATTTAATTTTTGTGCAAGGTGAAAGATAAGGATCCAGCTTCAGTTGTCTACAATTGGCTGTCCAATTTGTCCAACACCATTTGTTGAACTGGCTATCTTTCTTCCTCACTATGCTTTTGCCCCCTTTATTAAATATTAAATAGTTAAAAATATGGGGATTTGTCTCAGGATCTTTTATTGTATTCTACTGGTCTTCAGTTCTGTTTTGATACCAATACCAGGATGTTTTTGCTACTACAGCTCTGTAGTATAATTTCAGGTCAGGGCTCGAGATATCCCCTATTTCTTCCTTTCTATAGAGTAATGTTTTGGCTAGTCTGGGTCTCCTGTTATTCTGTATAAACTTGAGAATTGCTTTTTCTATATCTGTGAAGAATGCCATAGGTATCTTGATGGGGATTGCATTGAATCTGTACAGGGCTTTGGGTAGAATGGCCATTTTTATTATATTGATTCTGTCTAACCATGAGCATGGAATGTTTTTCCATCTACTCAGGTCTTCTGTAATTTCTTTTTTTAGTGTTTGATAGTTTTCTTTGTAGAAGTCCTTAATATCCTTTGTTAGGTTAATGCCCAAGTATTTCATTTTTTTGGAGGAGATGGTGAATGGGAGAGATTTACTGATTTCTTCTTCTGAGGATTTTTGTTGGAGTAAAGGAATGCTAGAGACTTACTGGAGTTGATCTTGTAGAAAACTACTTTGCGAAAATCGCCTATAAAATCTAGGAGTTTTCTGCCCAATGTTATTGGGTCTTCTAGGTGTAGAATCATGTCATCAGCAAATAGAGATAACTTCCTTGTTTCCTTTATGAATACTTTTGATTTCCTTGTCTTGCCTGATAGCTCTGGCAAGGGTTTCAATGACTATATTGAACAAGTGTGGGGATAGCGGACAGCCTTGTCTTGTACCTGAATTCAGTGGAAATACTTTCAATTTTTCTCCATTGAGGATAATGTTGGCTATGGGTGTCTGTCATAAATGGATCTGACATAAAGTATCTTTCCTTAATCCCTATCTTTTCCAAAGTTTTCAGCATAAAGTGGTGTTGAATTTTATCAAATGCCTTCTCTGCATCAATTGAGATGATTATATGATTTTTGTTTTTTATTCTGTTTATGTGGTGAATTATATTTATTGATTTGCGTATGTTGAACCAGCCTTGTTTTCCTGAAATGAAGCCCACTTGATCATGATGTATTATCTTTTTAATGTGCTTTTGTA
>PVKS010012716.1:0-52944 GCA_004027875.1 Aplodontia rufa
CTTAACCCAGAGATCTAAGGGTCAATTGTCTCCACTCATAGGTGGAGGTGGGGACTAGACCCTGGACAATGAGAAAGTTGGTCTAATAACATGAGTTAAATCCAGATAAGATGTAATGCTTTACAATCTAATACCTTTTTTAGAGTTATAAAGGGAAAGGGAAGGGAGGGATAAGGGAGGGTAATTGGGGGGGGGGCACTCCTGGAGATAATTGCAATATCCAGAATATTTACACATTTTATACACATTTTATATTATTTTGTTAAAATCTTGTAAGGTTGTTCAAAAATAAAAAAAAATTAAAAAAAAAAGATAGTCACCTCAATTAGCAAGCAAAGTTAGGGTGGATTATTTGTGGCATAATTTTGCTTGAATGGTGGTGTCAAATCCTCTTGCTCCAGGTTTGGTTATTGTTTTCCCTGAGAACATGAATGTAATGAATTGTGCCTGTTGGGTATATAAAAGGATATGATTTCTCTACCTTTGCAAGCTTCTGTAGACTGACTGCCTGTCATGTACATGGCATTTAGATTTAACACTCATTAAGTAATAAAAATATTTATTTCCTATACTGTCATTGTGGAGAGTTTTTCTGGTTTGGAAGGAGATTTTCTTTACTAATATTTCCCCAGCACTCACTGAAACAAATGTAAACTGATGCTGTTGATTTTCTGCTTATATCCCCTTGTCTTACTATCTCTGTAAAACCAGAATTCATCACTTTGCCAGAGGACATGTTTTGTCCTAGGGAAAAGCTCTTCCAGAGCACACAGCAGGGAGGAAATACTAACTCTCAGCTAGAGACCTGGGCGGAGGTGGGAAGATGTAAACACCCTAGCTGGGTGGACTACTGGAAGGGCTGGCTTGCAAGGTGTCTTTCCTCAGAAGTCCCTAGTGGGATAAGCTTCAGGTGCTCAGCTTTAACATGCTTGGGAACATACCCTGTCAAGGTTTTATTCACTTTCTTATTCTATTTGATCACTCCTTTAGTTGAGTTAGTATCTCCTTCCAATTAAATATAACCTGAGTAAATCTTCCCACAGTGCCTTTCTTTTCAAATAAACTTCACATAAGCAAATCCTGCCACATTGTGCCTTTTTTTGGGAGCTCAAACCAAGGCAGTGCAGTAGATTAGATTAAGAAGAGGGTGATTGGAATCAGGATACCTCCGCCCCAAGAAAGATTAAATATAAGGGAAATTACAAACATAAATAAAAATAATAAAGAAAATATCAGGGATGTGGAGGACAGGTGTAGGACAGATAAGATATAAACAACAGTAATAGGGGACCAACAGGCATGAGCAGTGGGTATATGAGGTTAAGGAAATAATTCTAGTACTTGGCCCAATGTGCTGACCCCCACATACAGCCCTGCCTGGCTTAAATTGACAGGCTGTTACATTCCTCATTAAACTACCTATTATCTGCAGGAGAAATATCAGCCCTGATATGTCCATAAAAAGAACACAAATTACGCTGATGGGGCAGTGCTGGGTGTGTGTGTGTGTGTACGCGCACATGCATGTGTGACATACGCTGAACAGACCCCAGAAATCAGGGAGATAAGGATAATCCCCCCAATGGTGAAATCTGCAAAAACAGGTTCTAATTACAATCAGTCAGCAGGAGTCAAAGTGACCTAGAGTGTCACTTACAGTGGGACTTGAAAGTCTGATGTTATTCTACTGTCATTCAAAGTAAAGAGATGGACCTGGGCCAGTCTCTCTGGAAAATTCCCAGGGAACCCCAATAAAATTGAAGGACAGGAGGGTTGCACTGTCATTCCCCTGAGAACACCCAAATTTTCCCTCCCTTCCCCTTTCCTAGACCTTTTAATAAACTCATGCTTGTTACTATGAGAGACATGTCTGATATCTTTCTGGCATGTGATTTTATTCTCTCAGTTATTTCCTCCCTAAATGCTAGACAAAGGGGGAGAATATGGGAAAGATTATCTGGAAAGACCAGGTACACCACATCCCAGACCATTTGGGGATGCTAAAGTGGCAGGGATTCTGCTTTGTGGGTGTTATCCCAAACCACACAGCCTTAGCTCCATTATAAAGGAAGCTGACATGACAAGCCCAGGAGTATCAGGGAGCCCTACTTCCCATGTGTTTTTTTTCTTCTCTCCAGATGGGAAATGATTGCAGAAGGAAGATAAATGGGAAAATCCCTTATGTACAAATTTTCCTTTCCTTGAGAATCTTTTCCTGAGGTTCAATCTCTCCTCAGATCTCAAGGGCTCCCCCATTCTTCAAATATCCAAGGAGACTCTAATCTAATTTAGAAGTACACTCTGATCTGATATTGATGATCCAAGTGGTCCGTTACTGCAGTAATTATGTTACTGTCTCCTTCCTTCCTTCCTTCTTTCCTTTTTTCTTTAACTTCAGTCTCTTTTGATTTCATGTTGTTTCTGGTGAATTCACTTTTGATCCCAAACACTGAAGTTAATATATTTCTGTTCAAAATTAGTCTTATTTTGTCTAAATGGAATTTTTTAGCCCTTTGTTTTTTTCTGCCATCTATTCAAAAATCAATTATTAATGGGTTAACTCTCAAACACACCAGTAAAGAGATAATCTTTGAAGCTCCTTAAAAGAAACCATTTATGGTTGATGTGGATCTACCTCATGGTTGTACAAGTGGTCACCTGAACCACTGATGCAGTGTTCAGACATGACTGGTAGGCCCTGCCCCAGCCATTACCTACATTACAGGCCTCCCCTAGGTCTACATCCTCTATTCTATAACCCATTGTTCATCGTCACACAAAGGGCTTCTATAACAGGTTCTATTCTAATTCCTAAAGGGTTGAATCTGATAAATATTATGTATTCAATATCTGCAGTTCTTCGGTTTCCTACCTGTGGGGAATCTAATACCTGGGAAAAAACCTACAAAATTGTTGTTGCTTCTGTGTTTCATATATATTTGTGCATAACTGTATGTTGTATGTTCTGTCTACATATGTGATCGTGTCTACATATCATTTACATGGTACCAAAGTTGGCCTGCAGATAAATGAACACTTACAATATTTTTTTTAAAAGAGGGGACAGTGAGAGAGAGAGAGAAAGAGAGAAGCAATTTTTTATTTTTATTTTTTCATGTAACTTTCATTCCTAGGACACTTCCTTCTGTATGTGGACCGGGGTTTGAACTCACATACTCGTGCATGCCAGACGAGCACTGTAACCGCCGAGCCGCCGCCCCAGCCTCATTTAAAAAATTTTTTTTTAAATGGGTCCAAATGCTTTCTTGTTCATGTGACTTAAATAAAAAATTATGAAAACTTAATTTAAATGATAAATAGATAAGAGTAAAGATGTCTTTAAAATTTCTGAGTTGCACATTTTCCCAGATGGTCAATAGAGCATTGGTTTCTCTAAAATGTTTAAAATATAACGCCCATTGCTTTTAAGAATTTAAAAATTTTTTGGCAGGAAAAAATGACTTAAAATGTTAACTATATTCATCTGATAACTTAGTTTGGATGAGTAACATAAAACTGAAAGTTAAAAACGGGTAAATCAGATTTAACACAGCTTGGGTGTGTTAGATCATTCCTATATCCCAGCAACTCTGGTTCAGTTCCTGGAGTGCAAAAAAAGTAGATTTAATATAAATGGGATAAACAATTATAAACGTGTTTATTAGAAGAGATGTGATGGACTTGCAAAGCTAAAATATAAAACATCAACTGTTAAATATAAATTTAAGTACTCTTGTCTTCTTACATTATATAAGATAACTCATATTTGGGTCCATTAAATTTGTTTCTATAAATTGATATAAAGGAAAAGAGTTTAAGCTTATTTAGCTTCTGAGTTTTCACTAAAAGCAAGGGAACTTAGAGTTAAAATTCTAACCAAAATTGTAATTCTATATGCAGAGCAAAAAAAGTTCCAGCCCTGTTTAGATTAAAAATATGAAAAAAAATGTAAAGTACTTCATCTTATTAAAAAGGAGTAATTCATGGCCTGGAGCGGCTGCTCAATGGTTAGAGCACTTGCTTGGAGTGTGTGAGGACCCAGGTTTGAACCCAAGCACACATATGCAACTACATGTAGGAGAAACAAAAACCCACTCACTCTATTCCTCTCTCTTTCTTAAAATAATAATTTATTTAAATTAAGGAATTTCAGAAGGATTATTTCAGAATGTAAATTGAAGAAAGAGCCAGCAATTAGAAGTAGATATAAGAAAGTTATAGGTATAAACTACATTTCACTAAAGAAAATTACTAGGAAAATGGAACGTTTTTGAATGAGAAAGTATTTTGTATGGTAAAGTTTAAAGTCTAAAAGGCTTGTGGAAGGTAAATCTCAAAAAGTAGGTAAATGATTAAATTGGTTGTAATTAGCACAGTTATTTGTTTAAGATTTATGTAAGGTCACATTTTAATGTGCTGATATAAAACTAGAATCTAATTCTGTGTTAAAACAACAAAGATTTCTTAAAACCTTGGTTTGGTCTTATCTATCAAGATGAATTCTTGTATCTATTAGATTTTAGTACTTACAGAAATTGAGTCTTCAAAGAAGTAGTACTCATACCTATTTAAACAAATGCTTTACAACTCATTAAATAAACAACTTATATTTTAGATTAGTACAATATAGCTGATACCCTAAATGTATGTAACTTATGATCCGTATACTACTGAGGATTAAATGTGTTTGTTCAAGAGCTTTCTTTGTTATATAAAAATTGGTGAAATGAAAGTCAGTTAGATTAAATATGGGAACTGTAACAGGTGTTCTTTTATACATTGTATCTGACATAAATGGGCAACACTGTCATATTAAAACCTGGGTACATTCGTTTTGAGTACATAAGTGTTTTCTTATATAAATGAGACGCATTTAGAGTCTATTTCTTATCATGAACTCTGTTTTCTAAACTTATAAGAGATTTAAAGTCATCCCTTAACTTTTTGTTAGTGATGTTAACCTAGGCAGACTTGTGATTATAATTATCTTACATTAAAGATTCTAAATTTTACTTTAAAAGTTAAAGCTAATATAAGCACATAGATGTAATTGAGATGTTTACTATTACTGGTTACTTTGTAAATTAGATGTATGCAATTATTTTAAAATGTAAACCTTAGGAGAGCACCTTACCAAGCAGGTGTTCCCCCAAACCAAAGTTCTTAGTAGTAGGAGATTTAGTTGCAGATTTATTTATGCCACTTAATCTTTGGTAACTAAGTAAAGGTAACCTGTCATCAATAAGTGCTGTAAAAATTATGTTACTCTTCACACTGGGATGGGAATTTAAATGCATTTTTGGAAAGGTAACAAGGAAAGCACGATATGTTTAAATGTTGACAATATGGAATGCGAAAACCATTTGCCACCTTTTCAAATAAAAGAACTCTCTTATCCTTTCTTTTTGGTTCTGCTTCAGATATAATGTTACATTATTAACTGATACTCAGATTGGCTCAGGAAACAATACATAAGAACTGTATAGAATGATATTTAAAAAGGACACAATGACCGGGCATGGTGTACTCCTGTGATCCCAGTGACTGAGGCAGGAGGATCACAAGTTCAAACCTAGCCTCAGCAACTTAGGCCCTAGGCAACTTAGTGAGACCCTGACTCAAAAAAATAAAGAAATAAATAAAATAAAATAAAAATAAGGGCTGGGGATGTATTTCAGCAGTAAATTATATCTGGGTTCAATCCCCAGAATACACACACATACATACACACACATGTACAAAGGCAAAGATCAGATATGGAAATAAAACACTTTAAGATTATTCAAGAGGACAGCCTCACCTGAGATAAGGCTCTTACTCTACTCTGTGTTAGGATGGCTCCAAAGTAGACTAGAATTTAACTTATAGAAGTTATGTTCAAAGGATAGATTGTTGTTGTAAAGATCACTGTGATCTCAAATAAACAGGGATGTAATACTAAACTACGGAAGAGTTTGGGTAAATTATATAAGGTATTTAAAGGTGTACAAGAGTTTGTTAAGACAGTAAAACTTGTAAAGGATTTCATATATGATTGAGTGGGTCTTTGTAGAGGCTAAATATAAATCAAGAATATGTTATTATAGAAATTATGATTTTGGGTTTAAAGGTATTACACTAACCAAATATGTGTTTGCTTTTATTAATTTCATTTTGAATTTTCCTTTTAAAACTTTATAACTGTTTTCTGTTAGTGCTTTACATAGGTCTGACTTCTAAAAGAACAATATGAGTTAATTTAAGACAATAAGCCACAACCTATAGGACAGACAGAATGTAATTCTGACTTGTGGTACTAATGCTGCTGGTTTGGTGGAAGTGGGGTTCCTTCCCCCAGAGACAAAGAATGAAACAGAGGGACACTGAGGCAAGCATCGTAGACAGACTTTTATCTTAAGAAAATAAGAGAAAGCAAAGCATACGGAGAGGAGCAGACTTCCTCCAGGGTGGGAGAAGGACAGAGCCAAAAAGGGAGCTAGGTTTGCCCTTTTTGTAGATGTTCTCCCTTCAGCTGGCTATTCTCCCCCTTTCCCAAACCTAGGAGGCAGGTGTGGGGAATTCTGGTTGGGTCCAGTCTTTGGTTACCACCTGGGGCAATAATAGAAAGAATGTGGCATCTTTCTTACCAAAAGGGAGTGTCCGCATCTGGACCCACCTTGCCAGACCCTCCTTACTAGCATTGGAGATGTCAAATTGATCTTAAAAGAAAAAGAACCAGTTTTCCCTTGACAGACTAAATATTCTAACTACTCTGACTGCCTAACTTTTCCCCATCTAATACAGAACCTAATTAAATGAAAGAGCTTACTATAAAATTATAGATATTCAAGTTAAAATCTATTACTCCAAGACTGGTGAAATTAGCCCAGTGGATGATTGAACCAAAACCTGGAGTCAGCCACTGAAGTAAAAGGGCCAAGGAAAATAGCAGCCAATATTTTGGCCCTTCCATCTAAGGTTAGCCAGAACACAGGGAACAATGGGATCCTGTAAGGGCCCTGCAACTCTGGTGGGTCACGTTGATGCGGGGTTTATGAGATGAGGCCAGATTCTCTGCTCCCACTGGCAAATGGACTCTGGACTCTGGGCCGACTACAGATTCCAGCAGCCAAAATAGCCTGCTTCTATTGTTTGCAGCCATTCCCAGTTAAAACTGGGAATTTGGGTTGGCTGGAGGTGACCGCAACTGAAGCAGTGTTAGCAGCTCTCCAGCTAAAAGCTGGGTGTTGCAGCTCTTGGTGTGATGGAAATTCATCCCCGGAGTTTGGCGCCAAACTTCTGGGTCCTTGTCTCACAAAATTGAAGAATAAAATCTATGGACAATCACGGAAGGAGGAGTAAAAAGGAGTAGGATTTATTTAAGGAAGGAGAGCAGAGACTCGGCAAGGCGGAGGGGCACCTGGAAGCAGGACACCCTCTAATGGGGGTCAGGCCAAGGGTTATAGTGATGGGGTATCAGTACAATTAGCATTCATGCAAAGCAGGCCTTGAGAAATGCATCTACATCATTGGTTGAAACCTATGCAAAGCAGGCATTGAAACTTAGTACCAAAGTCACTGGTTAAACTCTATGCAAAACAGGTAGCAATTCTAAGTTCCCATCTGTGTCACCCCCATTTCTTAGTTTTCCTGGCTGAGGGACAAAGGAGTTGCTCCCACAGGTGAGCCTCATAGTCATTTGCTCATGAAGGCCCTGAGTATGCCCTGTCAATCAAATCACTCTTTACCAGCTAGCTCTTAGATGGGGCCCTTTGTCCTGATTACCTAGCCATTTTACTACCTCTCCTAAAACTATCTCAATGTGACTTTCCTATTAGATGGTTCCTGAGGACCCTAGGAAACAGGAAGTCAACCAGTGCACATTCTGCAAAGAGGAGCGTCACTGGAGAGGCAATGTCCCTGATGCTTCCAAGGAAAGCCATGGGTGTTATGTAAGATATATGTCTTTTCTGTCAAACTTGAAAGATCGTGATGTATAACCACTACCTCCATTTTAGATCCCCCTCCCCCTTTGAAGATAGTAACTCCCTCATCCACCCACCTCTTTCCAAGGACCCCTTCCGGTACCACCCATCATTTTCTAGTGAACTTGGATTCACTATGACCCTTGCCACATGTGTGGCGACCCCCACCCCTATTCTCTCCCCGTGGCCACCTACTCCCTCTTGCACCTGCCTCCACCTAATCATAGCCAATCGCCAATCGCGCAGACTGTGAATCTGAGCTCCTCCAATTAGGATGAAGGGCAGTATTGCATCAGGTTGGAATTAAAAACCCCTCACTTCCTTGGGAGGTGCACATTTTTCTTTTGCCCTTCCGCTGAAGTAATATTTCTTCCTTGCTCACCCACATTGGACCACATGTTTGATTTCATTTATAACAGTTAACAAGACCCTGATCCATATTGGTAGGTCGCATAAGTGGTAGAGGAAAGTTAAAGGGGCCCAGAGGCATCTCACAAGTTCCCAAGAGTGATCCCAGAGGAACACTCAAGGAACTTAGCTGGCCCTAACCATAGATAGGAACAAAGAACCTACTGATTTTATTCCGCTTTGATTGAAGAGGAAAGAATCCACATTAGGGCATATCTCAGTAAAATCTTTGAATTTTAAACCAAAAGAAACAAACAAAAAAAAAATTCACATAAGCTTATAAACAACAATGAAAAAAATCTTATTGTCATTGGAGTTTTCATTTAAACAATTTGAATTTAGAAAAAGGGATAATAAACAACATACTAAACACCAGGCTCTATAATGTGTGCTTTGCACAGAAAAATTCATTTACTTCTTCAGAAACGGCACCTAGCATTTGCTAACTCTTCTCAATCATGGAAACTGATGATTCCTGAGTTCCCAGAGCCATGAGTGCTTATGGTATAATAAGGTGGTATTTCATTATTTTAAATATTCCACTAGAAGTAATGCAATGTTTAGGCTATCTAAAATTAAGTCCATTAAAATATTTTCACTAATGCAAATAGACAGAGCTTACTGTCAAGAAAGCTGGGTGGCTAAGAATTAAGGAAGATTTAAAATGTTTTGAGTATATATTAACTAAAATGATAACTCAAAAAATGTTTATGAAGAACAGGAGAACGTGGGCAAAGGTGGAAAGTATTTTGAAATCACTTTACTGAGCATGCTGATTCTTAGGGGGGATGGTTCCTGCTTTCCATTTCAAGAGGAGGATTCCTCAGGGAAGAAAAGGCTGAGGGAAGTCTGAAATAGGCATCCTGTGAATTTGGAATAAAGCCCAGGAAGAAAGGAGTGCTGAAGAGAAACCTATGAACCAATTAAGAAGTGAAGATAGCCAGAGAGCCAGGTGGGGGGTGGGGGGCCTCGGAAAAGAAATTTTTAACCTGAAAGATATTGCTGGAATCACTTCTGATTCTTACAAAGCTGAAAGGGCAAGTCATCACTGCCTACCAGTAATGGAAAAGCAAACACTGGTAAATCCCAGTTGGCAGAGAGCAGCAGGCCAGATGCTCAGTTCTGAAAGAATTTTCAGAGGTAGAATTTCAATTTAAGGAGGGACATCCTGTGCAAACAGACAAGCCTGTGAAGGAAAGAGAAGGAGGATACAGCTCTGGCCCAGGGTGCCAAAGTGGAGTGACTAAGTCAGAGAGGAAAAAAACAAGCAGGACAAACAACAACAACAACAACAAAAACACAAACCAAACCAAAACAAACAAAAACCTGCTAAATTTTTTATTTATTTTTTCAGAGTTGTATAAATGCTGCCCAAAGGGAGGGAAGGCCAGAGCTCAGGCAGATCAACTTGGTCCTTGACGATGAGGTATGGCATGCTTTACTTTGAACAAAATGCACTGTTTTACTCATCAGGCAGCCAGGGTGAGAGGCAAACACCATTAGGACCTATAAAGTGGCCAACCACTGACGTGAACATAACTGCTGTCAGTGTGAAAGGGTTTCCGCCTTTAGAGCAGGGACTCAAGGTCAATAAATGTCTTAAACAGAATACATCCTGCCACTTTCTGAACATCATATTTGAACATATAGGTTTTTTCTTAATAGCCTCCATTGACACCCCATTTACCCAGCGCTCAACAGTTTCAACATGCATTCCAGACCTTTGTAATCTGACACCGGTTGGTTCACACATTTTTATCTTCTGCCAACCTTAAACCTTCACCTGTTTCTGAAATTATGATCCTCTTTTAAAACCCTATGGAACTTTGTTCTTGCAAGGTTTAGAAAAACTCTATTTGGCTAGGGCCACAGACTCAACCATGCAGAGATGTTTGCTCTATCATCCTGAAATGAAAAACTTCTAAATGATAGAATATCATAAATAATTGGTATTATATTACCAATACTGATAGTGTCCTACTACCAGTATTGATAGTGTACTATTTCAGAATATTTGGTACCATGACTCCTTTAAAACATGGAGCATTTTTCTGTAGGCACCTGATTTATATTGAGTGTACTGTGTGTATATGTGTGCGTGCATGTGTACATGTGGGGGTATGGTGGTGAGGCAGGGAAAAGTTAGGCAGTCAGTGTAGGCAGAACAATGTGGGTCCATAAGGAACAAATCAACTGATGGTCATCTTTCCTGAGAGGGCAAGGACATCCCCCAATGCTAATAAGGGTCTGAAAAGATAGGCCCAGATGCAGACACTCCCTGCTGCTAAGTAAGGAACCACATTCTTTCTATTGGCGCCTAAGACTTGAAACAAGGATTGGACCAGAATTCTCCATGCCTGTGTCCTAGATAGAGGGGTGGGAGACAATGACCAATTGAGGAAAGGACATCATATAAAAAGGGCAAACCTCACTGCTTCATTGGTTCTGTCCCGTTCCCCCACTCTGGGGGAAGTCTGCTCTTTTCTCTATGCTTTATTTTCTATAAAATAAAATCTGTCTACTACGCTTGCCTCAGTGTCATTCGGATTCATTCTTCAAATCCAAGAGGATGGGAACCCGACATCCACATCACCAGCATCAATGGGGTAGGTGGGTAGCTTAAGGCAGAGTATTATTAAGTGATCTCTCTTAGATTATAAGGTGTATAACACCTATGCATATTTGTATTTATTATTTTTATCAAAAAAACTATAACTCCCTGTTACCTGACTGACAATGATTTTCCATGGGGGAATAAGACATGTAGGAATGTTTTAAATATTGTCTTAGCAAAAAGCTATGCAATAATGTTTAAGAGAAAATTCCTTATACACTTGGCAAAGGGGAGTGTATAAACATTTCTACATTTACAAAGATAATAATTACTTGGGGAAAAACACAGTTGTATGTTAATTGTAGGAGTCCATTTTTTTCCTGACAAATGCAAACCTGCTTCTGTTTATTGACTTACTGTATCAATGCTTGAAAATGCAAACCAAATGCCAGAGAGACACCTGGGAGCATGTGAGAGCAAGAGTACACCGGAGGGCAGTGTACCTGTGCTCTCTGCAAGGAAGATTCAAGTGTTACTTATTGGGAAACTGAATTTGGACATGACACTGGAGCTGCTACAAAATTTCTGGTGGCGTACAAAGCCTTTTGGAAAATGGATTTTCTTTGGATAAAGTATAAGGTAGAGTAAGCTGTGTTATGGGTTCCTCATGGCATTTTATATTGTTGGTTTGTCTTACTGCATATATCCCAGAAAATGCTTTCGCCAGGAGAGGAATGTTCACCTCTTTACCCCTGTGGCTTTCATGGTATCCCCAGGAAATCTTTCATCACTACCCATTTAGGTTTACACGGGGTTTAGACTCACTCTTTACTCCAGGGCAGCAAGTTCCTCTATATGCTACATAAACAGAGAGGAAAAATGGACTCATAATAGCTTAAAGTAATCAGTGTCTGTCCTGGAACACTGTTAATTAGAGGAGTGATTAAAAACCTATTAGTAGAGTGTGCAAAATTTTAGCCCAATCTCTTCTTCACACATTCCCTTCTCCCCACTGCTAATCCCAGCAGAAAGCATGTAATGCACCTGAGGCCTTCAGCAGTGATGAGTAAGTCTGGAGAGCAAAGGTCAAGGACAGGAGGTATACAACTGCCCTCTGCTCCTTCCACCCTGGAAAACCATATGTGATTTTTTGATGTGAGCTGATATATTGAATTGCTTGCCCCTGGTGCTAACATTGCTAGTTAAAGCTCTGAAGAGAAAAATGAGCACATATTGACTGTCCACAATATCCTTGAAACATACCATGGATTTTCTCACTTATAATCTTACTTTAACTCACAATAGGTCCATATTATCTACATTTTTTTTCTTTCAAGGAAACAAAGGATTCTTTGAATGAGCCACACAAATTTTTTGGAAAATGGACTGACTTAAATAGTCAAGTCAATGATAACTGTCAAACCTACAACTGATAATCATATCTTATCCTTTACCACAAAAATAAAGGATAAAATCAACCTGAGGCTAGATTCTGATTTGTAGCGTGTTTTGCCACTTACCTTGCTGTGAGCTATTCCAAGAACAAGTTGGCAAAAATGCAATGGATTTTAGTACAGAAGGAACTCTCCTTGGTGAGCTAAATATAAGGTACCAGATAAATTACATATTCCCTGCTCCCTATGGTCACAGGAATTCTAACAAAGCCTTAGTTCTAAAGGGGAGAATTCTGCAAAGAAAAGTAATCCCAGGATTTAGCCACCTCAGTCCTAAAAGACCCTGTTTGGGATGAGAATAATTATTGAGGTAGAACATATCTCTAAAAGAACATCTTTGGGGTCAGCAAGAATTGGCAGGGGATTTCTTTTATTCCAGAGGCCAACACTGGGAAGAAGAAATCTCATCACTTATTTAAGAAACCTCTATCATATCCTATTTGAGACAACCTAGATCTGCCTGAAAAATAAGTATCTGGAAAGGCCACGTAATGGGTCTAATATAAATAATCACTAGCATAGGTTAATTTATTAATGTAATAAATATTGAACATAATGAATTCTGTTATATGATACAGGTCAGTGGAAAATCTTGCAATTTATTAATGGGCTTATGTATCCATTCAGTAATGCTGACTGAGCCCATACTGGCCCAATGTGTATAAACAGCAGTGCACATGGCCTCTCTGTTCACAGAAAACACATTCTAGTAGAAGATAATAAGTGGATGCAAAAATGTTTATTATATGTATAATGAAAGCAAAAATAAAAGAAAGTATAGGAGGATTCCCAAAGGATGATGAAGTGGTCAGCAGTCAGCTAAGTGCTAAGTGGTGGGAAGGTAATCACCTGTACAGAGGCCAGGGATGGTTAAGGAAGCAATATTGCAGGTACAGAAAAGAACAAAAGAATATGCCTTCAGGCAGGCAGGGAAAAATTGGCATGCCTGAGGAACAAGAATGTTATAAACGTATAAACATAAAGAACTAAATAGAAAGTGGAGGTTCTATCTGAAGTAGAAATACAGAAAATTAATAGAGGGATTTCTAGACCATAGTAAAAAGATTTCAAAAGTAGTAGAGATGCTTTTTGAAGTGGATATGCATGTTTCCAGGAGGAAGTATTTTGTTCCAGAATTTTGCAAAAGTTAGTCAGATATAAAATAAAAGATGGAATTGAGAAGAGCAGAATGGTAATAATTGTTCAGTTTTCAAATTATAAAATTGACAAAATAATCTTTCAAAAACATTAGAAAAAATAGGTTATACTAGAAGTGATTACTTTTGTCATTTTTTCAACACATTTAATGTCTACTTTCCTAAAATAGAAAGTATTATAGAAGAAGTATTGGCTCATCTATGGTTTGAGGTCTGGGACTTGAAAGAGTGAGGGGAGAGAATTAGGAAGAATGGACATCATGAACATGATCCCACCTAGCTGGCCTAAGTAAGTCTACATTTCCTTTACTCTCTTTGCCCAGTAAATTATGGGTCCTCCTTTCATGTTAAATGTGCTCAGGATTGAACAATAAATTAGATGATCAGCCTTAATCACAAGCAGAGGCACGCAAAGGTACATGCACTCTAATGTGGAAAAATCAGCAATTCAGGGCATTTCTGTTTCTTTCTCTTTTTTTTTTTTTTAAGAGAGAAGGATAGTGATAGAGAGAGAGAGAGAGAGAGAGAAAGAAAATAAATTTTTATTGAGTTTTTCACATGGCGTTTGTTGCTCTGACACTTGGTTGTGTACGTGGGTGCTGGGGTTTGAACCTGTGTACTTGCACATGGAGGGCAAGCACCGTAACCGCGGAACCACTGCTCCAGCCCTCTGTTTCTTAAAAAATACTCTAAACTGTATTGAAATCCAGAGAACTTTTTAATTCTGTATATTGCTTTTATTTGTTCTCAAGTTACACAGAGCTTTAGTGTCTCTTCATTAAGTATACAGTAAGTAAACATAAACACACTCTTAAGCTAGAAGATTTTCCAGGATTTGTTTTCTGGGTCCAACCATTTTTATCATTTATTGCCATTCTAGATTGTCTCAATCTGATGAATTCTAGATAGCTAATTATGTTAGTCAACTTTCATTGCTATGAGCAAAATACCCGGAAAGAACAGCTTAGAGGAGAAAAAGTTTATTTGCATTCACAATTTCAGAGTACATGGTTGAGCAGTTCCATTGCTTTGGCATGAGGTAAGATAGCGAATCATGGTAGAAGGGCATAGAGGAGGGAAGTGAGTTGGCTCATGGAAAGGAGAAAGCAGAGAGAGGGCAGTGGGGGTTATCATCCTCCTAATTTACTCATCTTATTTCTGGATACTTATGCTGTAATGAAGGAGTTTTGGGGATACATCATATCTAAAGTATAACATTGATATGCCTCTTACAAAACTATCTGCATTTTTTCTAAGTATTATTTAATCATCATCCTACTGATTTAATTATAACTGTATTGATTCTGGTTGAAAAAGTACACAAACAACAGCTAAGACCATGTCCCAAACTTAGCTTCTCTTTATCTTGTAATCTTGTATCCAGCAGAGATCTTACATGCATTGATGAATGCTCATAAATAGTATCACTAACATTTTGAAATTATGAATTAATTTTTTTTACGGAAAAGACCTCATCAGATGTAGCCTATCATTCATGCTGGTCCTGAACAACTCTCTTCAAGGCTTTTTCCCTTGCAAATTTTTGAGAATTTTATTGACATTCCCATCAAATCCCTTAATAAAATTACCTTGTCTCAATTTAGAACCTTCATCTAATTTAACATCAATTAATTAAACCAGCATTTTGCAGGTTCAAACCAGCAAAGAATCCTCCATCTCTCAATAAAGGCCTTTAGGGTATTATGAGAGGTGAATATTTATGACTGATTCTGGACTCTGGAGAATATTCTTTCATGACTTTATTCCCAACAAAGTCCCAGTCCAGGTTCCAAGATCTTTTCCTAGTTCTATTGTCCTTGTTGAAAGATGAATGACACCGTCCATAAGAAACACAACATACCATAAAGGACAGAAATGACAATAGCATATTCACAAAGCGTTGGGTATTCAAAAGGTATCTAAAAAATGCTTTGGGAAAAGAAATTGTGACCTAAAACCAATAGGAATAAACAGATTTGAATTACTAATGTTCATCAATATAACTCAAATAGTTTGAAGATATAATAATATAATTAATTTTGAAAATGAATTGTAGGTATAAACTAACATTAAATAGTTTAATTATTGTGCATATTATACTACTACTAGAAATGAAATAGATTTTCTTTTCAATATATTTAAATTCAAAACCTGAATAAAGGAGACACAGAAAACATCAAAACTTTCTGAAAGACCATAAGTGCAATAACATTCATTGATGGCAGTTTAACTCAGGGAATTTTAAAGAGAGAACAGCAATTGGATTAATTCACTAAACAAGTACTTCAATCAGCCATCTTGTAATCATACTTCATTGAGAATATTTTAAACATAATATACTGAGTTACTATTTCATATACTCCTCAACAATTCTAGTCAAATATTTCTGGAAGGCATTCAATTTTTTCTTGCAAAATGAAATTTTTTGTGGTCATACAATCCAAATTTTTGTAGTAAAAATACCACATTTCTTCTCTATCTTATGAATAAAATCAAGTGGGCCAAAAAGGCCAAATTTGTTGAGATTTCTTTCCCAGAATGGAAACTAAGTTTTTTATTGATTTCTATTTTTTGAGGCAACGATTTAAACCAAAATGCATTGACAGACATTCCTGGCATTGATTTGATCTTTCTTTTTAATAGATTTTATCTGTGTGCCTCTTCCTTCACATGTACTTTGAAAATTTATGATTAAAAACTAAACAAGTCACTTTGGAAACAAAAGTAAATAAAAATTTTAATCTATTTGAATTGACTTGCAAGGCTATAAAGATACATGGACACCTTTCTCCACCTCTTGACTTTTCCTACCATCAATATTCACCTATAACTCATATATAATACTGAATGTTTATCTAAATATAACTTTATCCTGCAGAAATATGTACATATGTACACATATACAAATGCACATATATTTTGAATTATGTAATAAGCTTTAGGATTAGCTATATTTCCAAAGCTTATGTGTTTTTACATGTTCTCATTTACTTTGTGTCTAAACTTCTTACCTTTTTGCATTTATAATCTGACTAAAATTCTTTATTACACAAAGGCAAATTATAGATGAATCTGAATGCATTAATTGAAAAAAGAAAGCCACTGAACTTATAAATAAATCTAGAAAATGACTTCACTTATTTACTTTAGGATAAATGTCTATATTCAATAATGTCCATTTTTTAAATTTTTCCATTACATCCAGTTCACCAATCCAACCCAAATAAAAACATTCTCACCTGTTCTTTGAAGTGCTTGTAGAAATGCAAACTTTCTTTCCGCTTTGGCTAACAAACAATTCCATGAATAACTTTCTAATTAAACTTATAAATTTACTAAATTGACACTGTGTTATTACTTACACATAGAAACTCTTCTACAAATTAGCATGTGATCAAGCATCATTATCATGTGCAAAAATGTTGCTACAATTTAAAGGTGTTTTCCTTTATTTACTTAAGGCACATTGTTGCTTTTGTGATTTCAAAGGAAGGACCCTTTTTAAATCTCACAAATGTTCTCCTCAATGTTTAAAATTAGATATTTTATTGACCCACAAATTGCATCAAATTCATTAAATTAACTCAAATCAGATAATAAATTTTTAACTCAAGAGAGTTTGGGTAAAACTAGAACAAACTGAAATTTAGTGCTACTTTAAAACTAATACCATGGAGATTCTTCAAAAAATTAAAAATAGATCTAAAATATGATCCACCAATGACAAAGAAAATGAAATCGGTATGTAAAAAAAGTATTAGTAATTCCCAAGTTCACTGCAGAAGTATTCACAATAGCCAAGAAAAGAAAAGCATCTAGATGAACCGATGACGACAATGTGGTAAAGATTCACAGTAGAATACCACTCAGCCAGAAAAGAAAAACGAAATACTGTCATTTTGACGAAAGAGCAAGAGATGGAGATTATTAAGTTAACTGAAGTAAGTCAGGCACAGAAAGACAAGTATCACCTGATTACACCCACATGTTGAAGCTGAAAAAGTTGATCTCATAGAATCTGAGAGTAGAGTGGTGGGAAAAAGAGGGGGGAAAGAGGGATGGGAAACTGATCAATGAGTACTAATTGCATTTTGATAGGCATAAGAAATTCTGTTGTGCTATTGCACAGAAGGTGAACTGAGATACAGTAATTCTCATACATTTCAAAAACCTAGGAGAGAGGATTTTGAAAGTTTTCACCATAAAGAAATGTTAACTATTAGAGGAGATAGATAACCCAATTTAAAAATTATACAGTATATGTATGCAGTGAAACATTACATGCATTCTTAAACATATACATATTTACATTTTCATGTACCATTTAAAAAGAAAATTAATTTCAATTTTATTTTGAAAGTCATACATATGACTATTAAACCATGGAAAATTTTAGTTTTAACAATAGTTCCCTCCCCATTGAAATCATTGTTTATTTGATAAAAGCTTCCTACTAATAAAATAGGATACTTTAGAATCTATGATTAAAAATAGAAATAAAGTTAAAGTTGAATTTTCCTTATATTATGGTGGAAATCAAAGGACCTCAAACAAGCCATTTTCTCTCTATAACAAAGAAAAAAATCAAGATAGAAAACAATAAAACTGAGTCTAATAAATAGCAAATAATAGCTGAGCATAAGTGGAGAGGAGAGATATATCTAAGATATAACAGAAGTAAAATGCAAATAAACATTATAAAGAAGCTGGGAATATTGGTAAATGCTTGTAATCCCTTGAGGCAGGAGAATCCTAAATTTGAGGTCAGCCTCTGTAATTTAATGAGGCCCAAAAATAAAATAAAAGGGCTGCGGATGTATCTCAGTGACACAGCAACCCTGTGTGCAATCCAATGTATCAAAAAAATAAGAAATAAAAGAATAATCAATAAGCCATTAATTATCACTAAAATATTTCATAATTTATTGGGCTAGTGATCATTTTTCAGCATTACCTAACCATTGTGTTGCATGGTTTCTGTTGTAAATTATTACTTTTTAAATATTTTTACATAAAAAAGTACATTTGATCTAATGACTCCATGCAGAATATTTCTACATTTTCTTCTAGTACAAATTAGATATCTCTCTGCTATCCATTTATGTTCAGCTATTATTTATTTATTAGACTCACTTCTATAGCTTTTATCTTTTTTCTTTGTTATTAATGGGGAAATGGCTTAATTCCTTTGATTTTCACCATAATATAAATGAAATGCAACTTTAATTTTATTTCTCTTTTATTGTGATGCTATAACGTAGGGTCTCACACATGCTAGTTAAGCACTATACCACTGAGTTACATCCACAAACCCTTCTTTTTTCTCTTGGAGACAAGGTCTTACTAAGGTGTTCAGGCTGCTCTTAAAGTTAGATGCTCCTTCTTCAGCCTGTATTCACCGTTCCTGGCTTGAAATTCCAGTTTGATAGAGAAAAAAAAACAAACAAACCTGAAAACTAAGAATTAAATATAGGTAAGAAATCTGTGCTATCTTTTAAAAGTGGCAGAGATTACGGATCTAAAACTAAATTATGAGACACCTGACACAAAATCAAATTGTGGATTAAGCAAATAAATAGGACTAAATCCGATATATAACAATATAACTGGCATTTCATTTCTATAGTGAAGAAAAAGGAAAATATCAAAAAATATTTAAACCTGTGTTCAAAATTATAGGTCTTAGATTTGCCAATTTGCAGGTCAAGACCTATTACTGGTAAGTGCCATCATTGTAATAGGTTTCAGTTGACACTCCAAAAAGTGAAATAGAATGAAATACAATAGGATAAGTAATATCAAAAAGCACGGCATATAGTAATGTTAGATATTCTTTGATAAAATTTCTGTTCTAATTTTATATCATTGTATTAGTTTTCTATTGCTGTTGTAACATATTACCATATGCAGTGTCTTAAAACAACACTACTTTATTCTCTTCTAGTTTCGAGGTCAGCAGTCTAAATTCAGCAGTGTTCAGTTCTGTATTCCTGAACAAGTGATGTCCGTGTTCCTTTTACTAGTTTCTAGAGTCCATCAGAATTCTTTGGCTCTCTAGCTCCTTCCTCCATTTTCAAAGCACCTCTCTACAACCACTGATCTCATCCTACCAATTCTGATCCCATGAATGGGGTCAAGGACATATCGTAAAGTTTTATATGAGTAGTTTAAGTTGCAGAAAATTGAGAGAACTCTAGAACTTCAATTCATCTCACCTCTTTCTCCACTGAAGCAGGCTATAGAACTTGGAAGGTCACTTTCTGATGTTTGCCTTCCTTTCTCCCCTGAAGACATTCATGTGGCAGGTGTTCTATGCTTTACCCAGAAAAAAAGTCACACAGGGATTCCAGAAATAATCTGAACAAATAAGCCTTGCTCTCACCCATCAGTCTATTAACATTAGATTTACCTTTTGGCTTCCAAGCATACTTCTGCACTTCTGTTTTTAAAAGTATAGTTTTCCTTGTGTCTTTTGATCTTCATTTCCAAAGATTACTATGTCACAAAACATCACATCTATTTGATATTCAAAATTGAATGCCATTAAGCATTTACTCTGATTTAAGCATGGTCCTCACTAGTATCACTGAAGCTTGCTTCTCTCTTTTTGCAAGTCTTGGTTTTTGTATTTTTGTTTTCAACCTGGTCAATTTTAAGTTAGCACTTATATTCTACTGTTCTCAGAAGAACCTGTTATTTTGAAAAATATTTTTATTTTTCTAATATTCTGTTTTTAAAATCATGTCATAGTAAGACCTTAATATATAAAAGCACAGATGATAGTAATGCCTTCAATGTTACACCACCAACTTACAAAACAGAATTCCTTAGTGACCCACAATTCATAGAAGATCCATTGTATGTTTCCTACTCTATTCTATGATCATTAAAGTTTAGATCATAGATTACTCAGCCATTAACTACACTAATTTGGCAGAAACCTAATTTACATGTTCTTTAAGGACTTTGCTCTTGTGTTACTCATCTGCTTTTACATTTCACTAATCATTTAAATTGACCTTTTGATTTAAGGTGACCAAAACATAAAGCTACTCCAGTGGTACTCGGAAGCCAGGAAGGGCTGCTTCTGAAACACCATACATCTTGTTCAAACACAAGCAATTGCTCTCCTCACAGATGCTTTGGACTATTTTCTTGACATATATTCTTCTCTTTTTTGAAGAGAGAGAGGGACAGTAAGAGAGAGATAATCAATTTCATTTAGTTTTTTCCATGTAGCGTTCCTCCTTCCAACAGTTCGTTGCATACATGGTGCTGGAGTTTGAACCTGCATCCTGGCTTGAACGCACATTGTCCTGCATGCCAGGCAAGCACCATAGCTGCTGAACTCCAGCACCTTGACCTATATTCTTATTGATCATTTTTTTTCTTTTTTTGCATATGAATGAAACATCCTTCTTCTGAATTTTAGACTGATTTGACACTACCTATTCTTCATACTAGCCAGATTTCTTGACTTTTACTACTGAAGGACTATGCTTCCATAATTTTGAATTATTTGAAAATTGTTAAGCTTGTACCTGACTGAAAGGAGGTCTATTACCATGTTTTAAATCCAGATAAGGTGTAACGTCATACAACCTAAGGCATTTGTAGAGATGTATTGGGAAGGAGGGTGGGGAGGGATAAGGGTGGGTAAATCTAATTTTTAGAATTTATATATATATATTATATTTCATTAGAAGCTTGATTGTTCAACAAATACATTTCTGAATAAAATAAATAAAAAAGAAAAAAGCAACAACACTGTTTAAGTCTTAAAAATCTATGGTGCTACTGCTTTGCACCACTGATTTGCTACTGTTTTCTTCTATCTTTTCTATTATTCCATTGTGCTCAGGTTTGTAATAAAGTCTTTCAGTTTAATTTTAGAGCCTATCATTGCTTTTTCTTCAAACAATAGTATATTTGTGAGGAATGGTAAAAGTTTTCCACTTACATTCTAAATCTAATCAAATAACATTTTATTTGTGTTAAGAAGGCTTCTGAGGTTACATTTAAGTTTGGCAGGAAAAATGTTTGAGAAGAATTAGTAATGTTTAACTAGAATTCACTTTTGCTGTGTATCTATAACTAGTTCTGTATGAGTGTTTCTCATTTTTCAAACTAACTCACAGCACCTGGTGTGTTTTGTATCATAACTCAACACACACTGAAACGCATATGCACACACACACAAACACAACCTTGTAGAAAGGTATCAACAAGAATATAGGTCAAGGTGCTGGAGCTCAACAGCTATGGTTATCCCCTAAACAGTCAACCTTCTAATCCCAACATGTAATGGTATTACCTGAATAATAAAAGAGACTTTATGAAGATTTAATTAAGGATCTTAAAATGAGAAGAAAATGCCATTTATCTAGCTGGTCCCAGTGTAATCATAACTATCTTTGTAAAGTGGAAATACCAGGAATGAGAAGAAGAAAAATTAGATATGAAGATAGTACAGGGGAGAAAAAGTAGAATGTTTCTTACCAATGGCTAGATTCATGGCCAACCTCATTCATAAGACTCCTACTATTCCATTCATGGTGAAGACACTTATATCTTAATAAAAACATAATTTAATTTTGAATATTAATGCAAATCATTCATAGACTTGGCTACTATTTCTTCTTGAATATTTAATAGGAATGGAACAGGAAACTCCACCAGAAGGGTCTGTGCAAACATTAGTGATACATACGGAAGATGAACTAATGACACTGGGATGAACAAACAGAGGTGAAAGTTGTGGACTTTTTATTTCCTGTTTATGCTTAACACTGATGCATCTATTTTATATTTAGGTTGAAGAGGTAGAAGACTTTGCAGGGTATTTAAAGAAAGAAGGTTATTTAACAAACTATTTCAAAGAACCAAGTGAATTTGTGTGAAGTAGATCAAAGGGAAAATTAAATTTTAGCATATTATGACAATGTACTCATTTTAGATGCCTCATAGGAGGTATGATGTCCTCCAGCTCTGCAAGGCTTTTACTGAATGGTTGGAGCACTTCCCTTTGGTAACAGGAAAGGGAAGGCTATTGAAAACATTATTTTTGCCATTTGAAGCTTCTGTTACAGACATCAAGAATAATTACCAGTGATTTTTAACTAAAGTTAGTCAAAGGTGTTTGGTATTTCCTTCACGTATCTCCAAAATTTATTATTGAGGATGATCATGTGTGAAGCAAGATAATATTGGACATCAATACATTTCTTGGTATATTGTTATTAATAGAAATTATGAATAAAATAGGAACCAATACATTTTCTTCATTGTATATTTATTAATCAGTTGGAACTGGGAAACTTTTCTAACAAAAATGTGTTCTCAAAATTTATTTGTTAAATATAAATAGTTGTCTTTTTACCCATTTCTCCTACCTATAATAACTTTTATGAACACAATAATTATAAAAATTTAATTTTCTTTTACAAAAACATCTTATTCAACTTCTTAAATACATCTTTTAAAAGTAAACACTATGGGTGAATTTTCTACATGAACACAGGGAACCATAACTATGACACTGTGGGAGAAGGGAAGAGGGGCAGGGAGGGATTAAGGGGATACCAATGCAGCTAAAGGGAGGCAGTAGCAGGGTTATCAATGCAGTTGGGAACCCTCCACTTCCATGAGAAGCCCAACTAACATGGTGGTAAGTTAGGGGATACATGAGAACAGAGTAGTCAAAGTGGGGGGACCATGGACTAGGATCAGCCTTAACTTACTTTGTAAATATCCATATGTTCATGAATGTATAACAACAATTTCCTCCAATATGTAAGACTATGTTGAATGAATAAAAAAAAGTAAAGAGCATGAATATTTAAATTATCTATAATTGAGCAATATAAAATACCACTAAAATTATTTTAAAATTTGAATGACACAATAAAAATTACAAGGGGTATAATATAAATGGCTATTATAGAAATTTTATCTGCTCTATGCTCTTTCTATGATTACATATTAACTACACAAAAGTAAAAGATAGTTTAGGTAATAGTGCTTATAATTTACTTTTCTTAATTGTTTTAATTGCTTTTTCTTATAAGTTAAATAAAATATGAGATCTATAAAATAATTTTAAGATAATAACTCAAGGCTGCTGGAACATTGAGACAATTAAAATTTCATAATTTATTCATTTTAACAACACCATTCTGAGAATTTAATATATTTACTTCTTCCTATCATTTACATACATAGAAAATGTTTCATAGTGAAATTTAACATCAAAAAATCTTATATTTTTTTGTTTAGGCTAAAGTACACGTATTTTCCAACTTGTTTTTCTTTGCTTGCAGATATACTTTTAATTAGTGCAATAGTCCATGTTTATCTTAACATTGTCTCCAAGTGGTAGGCTCCTACATGTATTTTGGAGAATACTAATTTTAATTTAGCAAATACACTAACACATAAAGACAACAATAACAAAACAAAATCACATATGAGAAATTTTATAACCCAAAAATAATAAAACAAAATAAATGTGATAGGGCACTAGACTATTTATAATTTCACTAGTATTCTTCATCATATTTTTTTTAAATTGCCTTTGGATATTAGATTTTAATTTGCTTTGATGATATGAAGAATGACACACTGCTTTAACATAAAATTCCACTCTGGAGAAAAAGGCACAACTTAATACTCAGTAAGGTTCATTGACTTATTTCTGGCTGAATATCTTCCATTTATAAAAATCTGTCAGTTGTTAAAAATTATTATTAGTAAAATATATACCTAAATGCACTTGTTATTAGTAGAACATACACCTAATTGCTCTTGAAATACCATTATATTTTTTCCTTCAATCAACATTGCCACAATAGAATAATTACAGACTCTAGACAATATACGGTTACTTCCAATTCAGTTAATAAAATTCATACCCACACAGATGGACTCTGTAGAGTACAAAAGGAAAAAATACATTTACTCGTTACAATTTAATTCATTTTAGTTAAACTGTAAGGAGTGCAGAAATGTTCCAACTGGCTTTTCCTTTTAATTTAAGCACAGGCAGCGCACGCTCATTTTTGAAGCTCACTTAAGGGATTAAAGCTCTAGTTACAATTTCTTCATGTTCTTAGCATATGAATCTGACACTAATGGTCATTAATCAGTAAGGTTACACTAAGTGGTTTTTCCATCTTTCTCTTTGTAATCAACAAACAATATTTGCAAAAAGGATTATTTCAAGGAAAAATAATGTCACATGCAGACATTATTATATTGCCATTTTTATTACTATTTCTACTACAAACCTCATCATTCTGAAGCATCTACAATAGTCCCCAATTTATTAAAAAGAAAATATTAAAATTCATTTCATTTGTACTACAACAAAGTAAAACTAAATCATTTCAATGTGTTTCTGCAGGATGAAGAATTAGATATTTTTAAAGTTATCTTTTAAAATATGAATTTCCCTTGTGAAAATTACAACAAATATTAATTTTCAATAATTTTTCGGCATATGTGAAAGAAAAATATTTAAGGACCAAATACATAAAATTTAATTTTATATTAAAGTCAGTTTAGAACTAAGCTATTGCAAATTAACTTGGGGAAAAAGGTTCATATAGAAACCACTCTTTAGGTCTTCGAACTTTGAATAAGAAATATAAAAACTACGTAATTATAAAGTTCTACATGAAAATAAAAAACTATAAATACGGAATAAAATGTATGTTACCAACCTTCAAGTTGTTTGTGTTTTTTATTTCCCTGAGTATTACTTTATGCATTTTCAAAATGTTGATTTTTTGAAAATAAAAGACAAACTTATTAGCAAAGAAATTTGAGGTATCAATACCCCACCTTCATTTTCCAAAAACGAACACATCTGCCTCTTACCTAAAGGTGTTGCAATTTTTTCTTTGCCCACACAGTTCTTCTCTGTGTGATTTCTAACCAAGAGCTCATTATTAAATAACAAACAGGAATAGGATGACAGTAACATTTTGATAAATAACACATCCTTCTAAAAATGTACCACCAGGCTGCAGTGAAGAAAATTATTAGAATTGATTTTGCAAGGGTTCTGCCATCTGTTTAGAATCACAAGTGCTGAACTCAAGGAGCACCTAGAATGCAAAATGAATTGGGCGGAAAAAGGCTCTATCATTTTTCCCATAATGTTGACAAAACCTGTCATGAAAAATCAAGTCACACTATTTACAAACATGAGTGTAATACTAAGAATCAGCAGCTCAAAGGAATGACAAAATACTCCTGAAAATAAAAAACACATGTAAACAACTTGAAGTTTGGCAACATTCAAACGATAAACATGTAATGACTAGAAGGAACACACTTTTAACTAGAGATTTTTGATATGCAAACTAAATATATTTACATTCTCATTAAAACTGTTTAAAATGTATATAAATATTATTATTTTGAAATAATTAAATTTCTCAGCTAACTTTCCTCATCTTCCTATTCCTGACATTATCATGCTATATTGAAAGTAGATAAGGTAATTGATGCCTCTTTAACATTAAAGTCCATTTAATCCCATAAGAAAAACTGCTGATAGTGAGGTGAGGTAATTATTTATTACTAATGTTTTCACCATGTAGAGAAAGATTGGATCGTATTTACTGAGTTAATTATTCGTAAGGCACAGGGATGGTCTGATCCCTACCTTTCAAGGAAAGTACTGAACACAGAAATGATAAAATAATTTACTTACAGGTAATACAAGGACACTTACTTGAGATCCACCTATATTCAACATAATGCTACTAAAGAAACAAAAATCTGAACAACAAAACGTGCTTTCTTACCCTCAGAATTTTTATTTTAAATTACACACAGAACCCATTTAGACTTATTTAGGTACATTTAAAATTTATAATCCCATGTATATGTAAAAAGTAATATAAGCAAGATAAATTTATTCAGGAATTCCTAAAATGTTTCGGCACATGGGTAATGAATCATCAAATTATTGTCAATTTAGCTGTTGCTGTTTATTCCAAAAGTGTCAGTTAGCTTTTATTGAATAACAAAATACCTCAAAGTCAGTAGCATAAAACAGGAAGGTCTTATTGCCCAGGCATCCACAGTCATCTAGCCACATGGCTTTGCTGATACTGGCCCAGTTCAAGGACATATCTGGTGGTTAGTTGGCTGTTGGCTGATGGAGGCTGGTATTGGCCAAGTGTCTCATCTCCACATGTGTCTCATCTTTCATCAGGCTGGTCCATGGATGCAGTCATATTGAAGACATAATGTACAACACAACAAGCTCCTTTCAAGCCTATGCTTACACCACATCTGACAATTCCTGATTGGCCAAAACAAGATCAGGGTAAGTATGAAACAGTTGAACACAGCCTTCAGGGGTTACAGTGTAAAGTTACATTGTAAAGGGAATGAAAGGTCATGATCACTGTTTCTCTCTACCCCACCATATAATATGTTCTCTGTACCATCAGGGTCACTACATGGATCTGCATTTCTTAAAAGATTGATTCACTATTATTCCTAGGGCTCTCTTCTAAATGTATATTGTGCAATTTTTTTGAAGTACGAATAATTTTATTTATTTTTTATTAGAATTATATAGAGATACAATTGAGGGGGAAACATTATCAAACCATCAGTAACCAATATATATATACTTTGTTATCCAGGGGTAAAGCCAAAACTTGGATGACCACCTTGGGTTTCACCTGTTGCACTTTCCCCCAGAAGAACTCTTGCATTAAATGGGTTTCTCCTGGAGGAATGACATTGGCTTCTGAGATAGTTCCCCCAAATTCCCAATCTCCAGTCTCCTAGGAGTTCTTCATACACTCTCCACCCTCCCCATTCCCCTCTCTACGCCTCCAAGTATCCTAAGGAGCCATGCCCCTATTATGCTGACAGTCATACAAATTGAAGTTATTGTTAGCCGTCTAACCTACTGCTTCCCCATGTATTCTAGCTTTCACAGATGACAGATACTATTCGGCCCTTGAGTCTCTGAGATTGGGATACTTCACTGAGCATAATTCTTTCCATCTCCATCCATTTGATATCAAAAGCCATAATATTGTCTTCTCTAATGGTCAAGTAGAATTCCATTGTATATAAGTACCAAAGTTTTTGTGTCCACTCATCAAGTGAGGGGCATCTGGGTTGGTTCCATACTCCAGCTATAGTAAATTGAGCTGCTATAAACATTGATGAAGCCATATCAATATAACATGCTGATTCTAACTCTTTTGGGAAAATACCCAGGACTGGGATAGCTGGATCATAATTAAGGTGGATCCATCCTTAATTTTTTGAGGATTCTCCACACTGCTTTCCACAGTGGCTAAACCAGTTTGCAGTCCCACCAGCAGTGTAACAGGGTTACTCTTTTCCTACAGCCCCTCCAAAATCTGTTGTTGTTAGAATTTTTCATTTTTGCCACTCTAACAGGAGTGAGGTGGTATCTCATTGAAGTTTTAATTTGCATTTCCCTTATAGCTAATGATGTAGAGCATTTTCTCATATATTTATGGGCATTCTGGACTTCCACTGGAGAGAAGTTCCTTTTGGGTTCTTTAGCCCATTTATTGATTGGCTTATTTGTGAGTTTGGACTTTAGTTTCTTTAGTTCCCTGTATATTCTGGATATTAGCCCTCTGTCCGAGGTGTAGCAGGCAAAGGTTTTCTCCCACTTGGTAGGTTCTCTCTTGATGCTCTTGACTAGATCTTTAGCTGTGCAGAAACTTTTGAGTTTGATTGCATCCCATTCATTTATTCTTGATTTTACAACTTAAGCCATGGGAGTTTTATTAAGGAAGTAGCTGCCGACTCCTATATGATCTAGTGATGACCCTATTTCTTTTTCTAGTAATTTTTAAGTTGTTGGCTTAATATCCAGGTCTTTGATCCATTTTGATTTAATTTTTGTGTAGGGTGAAAGATAAGGATCCAGCTTCAGTTGTCTAAACATGGTTGTCCAGTTTATCCAAAACCATTTGTTGAACAGGCTATCTTTCTTCCACACTATGCTTTTGCCCCCTTTATCAAATATCAGATAGTTAAAGATCAGATAGTTGGTCTCAGGATCTTCTATTCTGTTCCACTGATCTTGGGTTCTGTTTTGATACCAATACTATGCTGTTTTTACTACTATGGCTCTGTAGTATAATTTCAGGTCAGGGATTGAGATACCCCCTATTTCTTCCTTTCTATAGAGTAATGTTTTGGCTAGTCTGGGTCTCCTGTTATTTGTATGAACTGGTGAATTGCTTTTTCTATATCTGTGAAGAATGCCATAGGTAACTTGATGGGGATTGCATTGAATCTGTATAGGGCTTTGGGTAGAATGGCCATCTTTATTATATTGATTCTGCCTAACCGTGAGCATGGAATATTTTTCCATCTACTCAGGTCTTCTGTAATTTCTTTTTTTAGTGTTTGATAGTTTTCTTTGTAGAGGTCCTTAACATCCTTTGTAAGGTTAATGCCCAAGTATTTCATTTTTTTGGAAGTGATGGTGAATGGGAGAGATTTCCTGATTTCTTTTTCTGTGGATTTGTTGCTGGAGTAAAGAAATGCTAATGATTTCCTGGAGTTGAACCTGTAGCCAGTTACTTTGCTGAAAAGACCTATAAGCTCTAGGAGTTTTCTGGCCGACATTAGTGGGTCTTCTAGGTATAGAATTATGTCATCAGCGAATATTTGGAAATTGAATAATCACCTCTTATACGAAGGATGGGTAAAAGAGGAAATGAGAACAAAGATTAAGAAGTTTTGGGAATTGAAAGAGAATGAGGAAACAATATACCGAAACTTCTGGGACAGTATGAAGGCTTTCTTAAGAGGTAAATTTATAGCACTGTGTGCATACATCAAAAATCTAGAAAGAGATCAGATTAATAGCCTTATGCTGCAACTCAAACGACTACAAAAGGAGGAGCAGTCCAACCCTAAATCTAACAGAAGACAGGGAATTACCAAAATCAGAGCTGAAATCAATGAAATTGAGAACAAAAAACCAATTCAATCTATTAACAAAACTAAGAGTTGGTTCTTTGAAAAAATAAACAAGATCCACAGACCCCTTGCCAACCTCACCAAAAGGAAGAACTAAATGAAGCCAATCAACAAAATCAGAGACGAAAATGGGGATATCACCACAGACTCATCCAAAATACAGAAGATTATCAGAATCTATTTTGAAAACTTACACTCTGCTAAATTTGATCACCTGGAGGACATGGACATGTTCTTGGACACACACGACATCCCCTCTTTAACACAGGAGGACATTGAAAACCTAAACCAACCTATCACAGATAGCAAAATTGAAGCAGCAATCAAAGCTCTCCCAAAAAAGAAAAGCCCAGGTCCAGATGGATATACGGCAGAATTCTACCAAGCCTTCACAGAAGAACTAACACCAATCCTCTACAAGCTCTTCCAGGAAATTGATGGAGTGGGATCACTGCCAAACACTTTTTATGAAGCAAATATTACACTGATTCCAAAGCCCAACAAAGACACGTCAAGGAAAGAAAACTACAGACCAATTTCCCTGATGAACATTGATGCAAAAATCCTTAATAAAATTTTAGCTAATCGGATACAAAAGCACATTAGAAAGATAATACATTATGATCAAGTGGGCTTCATTCCAGGAAGACAAGGCTGGTTCAACATACGCAAATCAATAAATGTAATTCAGCACATAAACAGAATTAAAAACAAAAATCATATAATCATCTCAATTGATGCAGAGAAGGCATTTGATAAAATTCAACACCACTTTATGCTCAAAACTTTGGAAAAGATATGTATCAAGGGAAGATACTTTAACTATGTCAGAACCATTTACGACAGACCCATAGCCAACATTATCCTCAATGGAGAAAGACTGAAAGCATTTCCACTGAATTCAGGTACGAGACAAGGCTGTACACTTTCCCCACTCTTTTTTTTTTTTTTTTTTTAAAAAGAGAGGGACAGTGAGAGAGTCAGAGAAAGAGAGAAACAACTTTATTTAGTTTTTCACATGGCCTTAGTTGCTCCAACACTCAGTTGTGTACGTGGTGCTAGGGTTTGAACCCAGGTCCTCATGTTTGCCAGGTAAGCACTGGAACTGCCGAGCCACCGCTCCAGCCCATATTGTGCAAACTTTGAAGTCTGTAATCAAATAGGTCAACTATATCATGGCTGCTATTAGCTTTTTCAAGATTATAATATATCTAACAATTTAAGAAATGTAGAAATATGAATAGGATGCAAGTTAAAAGTAATGAAATATGGTAATAAATGTAAATGGTATAACTTCATTAATCCCTACATAGTATTTCATGGAAAAATTCTATCAATTTGTACTATAAAGACAATATTTATCATCCTTGAATGAGTAGTGTGTTTTTTCCTTTTTGCTCACAAGACTTAGTTTCATCTTGGGTTGAATGAAGTGATATCATGAACAGTCTTGCTTTGTACACTTGCTCTTTCTTTTTCTTCACTGTTGGTGCTTACTTTTTATGTTTGCTGTAATGTTTAAATTTAACTACAGATCTCTCAGAGAATATGTAGAATTTATTGAAACACTAAGTGTACAATGTTAGCTATGTACCATTATTCCTATTTATTTTAGCTTATTATTTGCATTCTCTTTTTTATAAATTGTCTCAAAATACTATGAGTGAGGGGCTGGAGCAGTGGCTCAGAGGTTGAAGTGCTTGCATGGCATGCATAAGGACACAGTTTCAAATCCCAGGACCACATACAAAACTGTGTGTCAGAGGAACAAACGCCAGATGCAAAAAATAAAATTAACTCTCTCTTTCTCTCTCACTCTCTCCCAGTCTCTTAAAAAAAAATGGGTGAGATAAGCAAATATAAAGTTGTTAAAATGTTTTCTAAGAATAGCACAGATTTTAAATGACCTAGAAACAGATTTAGGAAAATATTTACATAAACAAAAATGCATATGTAAACAAGTGGCGGTAAGGGGTACTGACACAACATAAGCAAGTGAAAACAGCATTCAATAAGTTTTTCCTAATTTGAACCCAGGAACAGACTCCTTCTAGATCTCTAGACTGATAACAATTTCACTTCTTGGCAAGTCCATATGGATGTCAGCAAGGCACCCAAAACTAGCGCTTTACCAATACAGGCTTACCTGACAGCAATCGTTCACATTCCCCCAAGACTACAGGAGTTATATTGATTCTTCATTCTCCCTCATCAACTGCATCATGTTATCAGTAAATTCTGTTGTTTCTGCTCTCAAAACACACTCCAAAGCCATGGCTTGTATCTCTCTCTCTCTCTCTCTCTCTTGCTCTGTCTCTCCCTCTTTCTCTGCCCTTCCTTTCTCCACTCCCCACCCCTGTAGATTTCTAATCTCCTAGTTCAAGTCTTTGCCATACTTTACTTGCCCAACATAGCAACTGCCTAACTAGGTATCCTGTTTCCACTCTTGGTTACCAACAATCCATTTTTACCAAAGAGAGAAAACTGTGGGTTTTATTGTTTTGTTATGTTTTTATTATTTTCTTTTAGAGAGAGGGACAGAGAGAGGAGAGAGAATCAATTTTATTTAGTTTTTCATGTGGCTTTCCTTGCTCTAACAGTCCTTTGTGTATGTGGTGCTGGGGTTTGAACTCGTGTCCTTGCACATGCCAGGTAACTGCCTTAACCGCTGAGCCACCGCTCCAGCCCCAAAAGCATTTTAAACTATGAATCGGACTCATTTCATGTTTTTCTATTTCATTTAGAGTGAAATCCAAACTCTCCTGTTTGGCTTAAACATCCTACTTCATGTAGATTTTTCTAAGCCTTCAATCTCATTTTGTGACTCTTCCCTCATTCTCCACTTCAAGAGAAATATAAAAAAGGGCCTGGAAAACACCATGCTTTGGTTTTTCTCATTATCTTCCCCCTGCACCTGGTTTTTCCTTTCCGCTGACCCTCTAGGAACAGGGAGAAACTGGTTGCTGCTTGTTATTCAGCTTAGTATCTCAGCCTGGATGACATTATCTTTGGGCTCTTTCTTGAGGATTCTAGGTAGAGGAGCCCACAACGCATTCCCATCACACCACCCAGTTTTAGCTACCTACGTAGTGCTTGTGACAAATTGCTACTTTCTAGTGTACTTTCCCTTCCACTGCCATCCAAATAGAATTTAAATTCAGTGAAAACAGAGAAGATGTTGGTCTTGTTCAGAGATGTATGACTTATTGTATCCCACTAATGTTTTACAAAGCAAATCTTACAAAAGATTTGTTGAAGACATGAATGGATGGTACTGTATTAGAAGGGTCAGGGACTGAGCTCATAGTAAGAGAAAGATCACCGCATGAATCATGCTCCCAGCAGTTTAAAAGTTTCTTCACTGAACTTAACAGTCTTATTGAAGAGGTTCGTGGAGGGCTTTACTTTCTTCAGAAATCAAATGAGAACAAATTTTCTAAGGTCCTCTCCTTGGGTAGAAAGTTTTAAGAATTTTCTTTCTTTTTTACCTTTTCTTTTCTTTTCTTTCTTTTTTTTTTTTTTTTTTTTTTTTTTTTTTTTTTTTTTTTTTTTTTTTTTTTTTTTTTTTTTTTTTTTTTTTTTTTGGTTTTTGTTTGTGGTTCTAGGGATTGAATCTAAGGGCACTTATAAACTTAGCCACTTCCACAGCCTTTTAAACATTTTTTTGTTTTGAGACAGGGTATAAGTTGCTTAAGGCTTGATAAATTGCTAAGGCTGGCCTGAAACTTTCCATCCTCCTGCTTTAACTTCAGAAGCTGATGGGATTACAGGCATGTACCTCTCTTCGCCTTGTAATTTTCTTAAAGTTTATAGCTTTCAGATTTCACATGTGTAAAACAGGAACCCTGACATAAGGCTGCGAGGGTTAACCTAGATCATACAAAGAAATTTCTTAGCTTAGTGTTCAGCATATAATAAGCACCTAATATATAAAAAATAACACTGTTATTACATTATCTAATAAATAGCTATAACTGAAGGCCTGTAATATATTAATACAATTTTAGAAAGTATTAAATGAAAGTTACAAATGAAATATTCAACAGATATTAATAAAGTCAAAGTTGTAATAGAGATAATGTGCCCAGTCTCTACAGAGTTTTGATTGAAAGATCTAAAAACAAATTGATTTTTCCTGTGTATGATGAAGTATATTAATGAATACTATTCCTAAAAAAAATTACTAACGCATAGGACTGAATATATTTTATATAGTAACTGCACACATAATTTAATAAAATGAGCATTTTTCTCTAATTCTTAAGTTGTGTATTTACTCTAAAATGAGTTCCTCTACATTTTTTCCCATTCTTCAACTTATCAGTTTCAAGTGAGTTTGATAAGCATCAATTATACTTATGTTCTTTCTTATAGTTTGTCATACATAATGAATATAAATACTAGAAAATCTTGCTGCATATTCTCATTAGGACAGAAAGATGTTTTCTTTCTGTATTTCAAAAATTTGATCTTTTAATTGAGCTATTAGATTTTTTGAGGGAATTTTACAATTTGTCAAAATACAAGCTACAAAGTGTTCTGTGAAAAAGTAAATGAGAGTTGTTACCTAGAAGTCTAGACATAACAAATTGTTCTGTTTTCTTTGAACACTGCATACCTTTATGGATTAGGTAGAGTATGAACACCAGACAAAAAAGAAAAAAAAAGATAATTTAATTCACATGGTTATGAAAGACTTTATAATTAAAGCAATATGAAATTCATATAATTTTATCAACATAAAGACTACCTGAATAATCTCTTCAAAATGATATACAATAATTAATTTGGGTGCTAAAATTACTTGTTTACTGTACTGAAAAAATCTTAGATTTTACTTCTTCCTAGTCATAAACATGCAATAAATATTTTCATTTGAGTGTAATTATTTTTGGGAGATGTCTATAAATCAGTTATATTTTTAATGAACTATATTAATCACATTATAATAAGAAAATAAGAATTCAATTTCTCTTCAAAATTTTTTTTACTTTTATTATACATTTTTAAAACTTTATATGTTCAATATTAGCAGACTTGTTGTTTAACAAATATCTGAAACATTTGGTGAGTCAAAAAAGTGAAAGAAACTGTCATATACTCATCTGAATCATATTTCTCTATGAAAAGTTTTCTGGTTCAGTAAATGCATTTAAATAAAACCATTACTGGGAGAGGGAGGAGGGAAAGGAAAGGAAGGTTCTGGAAAGGAGATTCAGCAACTAATGTCGTATCCATGTACAGTTAGGGAACAAGAAACCTCATTATGTAAAACTAAAATGCACCAATAATTTTTATTTTTAAAGCCTTGATTAGATTCTGACCTACAATAGAGTCAGGCACAGTATGATTTCACATCAACTTGGCTAAAAAAGGCCTCGCAGGGAGCAAGTTCCACTTGAAAGAAGAAAAAGAATCCAGCAGATAGTGTCAGAACATTCAGCTTCAGTAATGAGCATCAAAAGGATATTCTACTGAAGGAGACTAGTCAGCAAGGGCACAGGCCCTACAGTTTCTGTTGAAGTTAAGTATGGTTGCTGTCTCCTCATTTTTCACTTTGAGGTCAAAGACCTAAAAGTCTTGACAATGCATTCCGGTGTCACAGATTTGGGGGTCACCACCACATTCCTCTGGATCTGGAACTGGATCAGAATCTGGACCAAGGAGTCTTGTGCTTTGCAGAATCTCCTTAACTTTGAGGTCTTCCAGAATGAAGATTTTTCTGGCTTGGTCCAAGGTCTGTCTGGAAAGTCCAGAGGGCTATAGATTATGACAGTAATGCCCTTGCAGTGGCAGTACTGGATCAGTTTCTCCTGGGTGAGATATGGGTAACACTCAACCTGAACGGTCGACCTGAACAAGTTTATATTGGAATCCAGTCTTTTTCAAGATCATTTCAATCTGGATATTGGAGACACCAAAGACTTTCACCAACTCTCATCTACCAGTTCCTCCATGACCTCCCAGGCATCCAAGAGTGTTAATTTGCTGATGAGGTTGTTGCCTTTATCATCTTTGGGGAATAAGTCCTTCCTAGACTGAAATCCCTGTGGTGAGTTAATAAGATAGTCATCCAGATAGTCCAGTTTCAGATCCTTTAGGGTCTTCTGACAGGGTTCCTTCAGAAGGCTTTTCTCAAGAAGATGCACCACAACTTGCTAACAATGAAAAGATCCTCCCACTTGACTACCTTCTCTTGGATGTCTTCTCCCACCTCATTCTTCTTCTTACAGACATAGGCACAGTCTATGGGGTGATGTCCTGCATCAGTGGTCACTTTCCCAGCTTCTTTGGCTTTGCCTGGAGAAGACTTACAGGTGCCCAGCCCCAAAATGAGCATCTTGGCTTCTCTGCTGAGCTCCACAAAGGTGGCGATAATTGGTGCAGAAACGGTTCTGTGAGCGCAGATTGCTGTACAGTGTCCTCTCTTAGATTCTTTTATTTTTTTAAAGATACAGGGACAGTGAAACATAGAAAGAGAGAATCAATTTTATTTAGTTTTTCATGTCAGTGTCATGCTCTGACACTTCGTTGTACATGATGCTGGAGTTTGAACCGATGTCCTCACGCATTTTATATTACTACAGTTTGACTTTTATAGGAAACGCACAGAGGACTAGTGCGAAACTTTTTCCTGAAGGTTTTATAGCTTGAAATACCTGCAGCATGGTCTAGAAATCACTTCCTGCTCCACCTTGTCTCATAAGGTGTAAAGGAAAAGAGGTAAAGACAGAGGTAAATGGTTTGAGACTGCTGCAGCATTTTCACATTCGGCACTCTGTAGAAAGTACTATAGTCTACATTCTTCTAGTAAAATATCTTCTAAGAGTGAAGTTGTACTGTAGACCAATGAACTGAAAAAAATATATATATGCTATTCCATTCTCCAATCAGAATAAAAATACCTTCTCAATAGCATAAGGGACCTTCTCTAGGATACATCATAGAGTAGGCCACAGAACAAGTCTCAATGAATTTAAAAACTGAAAACATATTGTGGATCATATCCAACTACAATGTGAGAAAACTAGAAATCAATAATGAGAAAACACTGGAAGGTGTATAGAACGTATTCTTGAACAATGAAAAGCAAAGGAAGATATCAAAGGGACATTAAAATATTTTTGGAAACAAATAAAAATGGAGACACAATATACTCAAACCTCTGGTATACAGCAAAAGCAGCTCTAAGAGAGAAGGTGATAGCAATCAACACCTATATCAAAAAAGCAAGTCAAGCAAAGCTGAGTAAAACAGAGAATGAATGAAAAACAGACATTCTAATGTTATGTAGATGAACGATGATGATAGCAGTTTGGAACAAACAGATTTAAACACAACTATGTTTGAAACAGAGAGAGATTAGCATTCTTCCTGCCCTAAAACATATTATCTATCCTTCTATTCACACTGCTCATCAGAATAAACACACACAGGACCCGGAAACTGGAACACAGCTTTCTTAAGGATAAGTTGAGTTTATTACATCAACTCATAATGGTACTTAGAACATGCCCTCATATGTTTCTTTTAAAACTCTCTGTTTCCAGGACTGATGTGGTGCCTCAACTGTTCTGTGCTTGCTGACAGGTGAGAGAAAGTGGGTTTGAACCCCAGCATCATGTACACAAGTAAGTGTTGGGGCAAGGAAAGCCACATGAAAAAACCAAATGAATTTGATTCTCTCTCTCACTGTACCTGTCTTAAACACACACACACACACACACACACACACACACACACTCACACACACAGAGAAAACAAAACTTTGTTTCCCCTCTCAGTGAGAATCACATCCTCTGTTGTCTCTGACAAGACTGCAAAATCAATAAAACTTTTCTCCTTTTTCTAAAATTAAAAAAAAAGAACAGCAAAAAGATAAAAAGATCTCAAGCAAACAATTATAACTTTATCTCAATGAGCTAGAAAAACAAGAGCCAAGCCTAAATGTAGTAGGAAGAAAGAAATAATAATGATCAGAGTAGATAAATGAAATGGAGACTTAAAAAAATACAAAAGATGACTAGAAAAAGCTGGTTCTTGAAAAAGATAAAATGACAAACTCTTAGCTAGGAGAAGAAAAAGGGGGAAAACATCTAATAAATGAAGTGACAGATGGAAAGGGGCATATTAAAACTGACACTACAGAATACAGAGGACCTTTACAGATTGTTATGAATAACTATATGGCAACAAATTTGATAACTTAGAACAAACGGACAAACTCCTGTAGATGCACAGGATTCTCTAAGATTTAATGATGAAGAAAAAGAAAACCGTAATAGGTCACTAAGGAGTAATGAGATTGAGTCATTAATAAAACATCTTACACCAAAGGAAATGTATATTCTGACTTCACAGAATGACTTTGGAAGAATTCTCTCTTCAATACTTAAAATAATTTAAGAAAAATTTGTATTCTGTAAATTTTAAAAATTCTTATAAAAACGATCCAGTTCATGGTCAATCTTTCATCCAAAAGTCCCATGAACCTTCTCTTAGTGTAGCAACAATTTCTAAGTCACCAGAGAAAACTCTACAAAGCTGTTTTGCCAGTTTCCTGAATGGGTATGTGGAAATTCACAGTAGAGACCACAAATACATCAAAAAGAAGTCCATATATATGTACGATTTTCAGAATATAGGAGATCTCTTTCCATTTTCTATTAAATTGAAGATAGCCAGAATTATTATCCACAAATCATAAAATTAGATGAATTTAATGTTATTTCTGCATTTTGGCTTAGTATAAGTAGAATCAGCATTCCCTCTTAAATCATAAAGGTTAAATTCTTGAGACATTTTTTCTTCTTATTCTCATGATTTCAATAATTCCTTTCCAGTGTCAGCAAAGAGAGACGGTACCATTTAACCACAGAGCCATTAGCCTTTCTTCTGAATTCCTTCACATTGGTTTATTTCTCATCCAAGTTTAGACGTTTAAGTATGTTTTGAAGTCAAGCAGTAATCCATTCAGGAATCCTCAAAAAGGCTCTTTCATTTCTCTTGTTTCCCCCACAGATACTTTAGTTTTCAGTTCTATATATATGGAAATTACAACTTCCAAGCCAGAGATATATTTAAAAGAATGAGGTAGAATGATCAAATTAAGACAATCTAAGGTGTTACATCACAAGCAATTATTTCTGGAAATAATTTGTGAGGATCAAAATTATTATTTGCACTAATGTGCTATTTTAGAAACTTTTGGTCATACTAATGGAAAGAGAAGTACATTCAAGGGTGGGATGTGAGTCAATGATAGAGGATTTGGAAAAAAATATATATATACCTATTATATATGTATGTATATATATACAAATTTATATATTCAGCATATATTAGTAGGTGAGAAGGAAAATACATTTTATAATGTATAATTATAATGTATACAGAATATAAATGTACATATTTACATGTATAAGTATATTTAACTAATATATTTACATACATAAGTAGGTCAACATTTTTACATATAAATTTATAGTATACAATTATTTGTAGAGTATATAACAGCTAATGATTGATGAAGAGTAACTTTTAAAGTAATTAAGAGCCAGCATACACAAGTAATAATGAACCAGTGATATGATTGACTAAATGCTCTAAATATATACTGGATAATTCAGAGACATGCTGGTCATAAGCAGTGGCCATAGCTGTGTTCCCGTTAAATGGCAGCCTTGGTATAAAGCATCACTATATCTATATGCTATATATTGGTGGAAACAATTTAAGTTTTTCTCTGTTAAATAATTTTCTATCTCTCATGTCTTCTTACTATCTCATCATTGGTTTTTATATTATTAAGTAGATAAAGCAACTCAAGTCAATACACAAAAGCAAAATCCCAAAGAATACACTACTTTTCCTCCATCTTGCATTTGATAGACCACACCTGTAAAAAGCTGTGCCCAGAGAAATATGAAAATGCTGATTTTCAGTAGTGCTCTGGAATCAGAGCAGGAAGCTAGAAAATTCTTTAGATAGACACTGATGAAATGACAAAGTGGAATTATCAGGCTTGCCACCAAAATAGGATAAAATTCTGTCCAAGGAATAGGAAAGAGCAAAATGGCAAAGAGAACACATAAAAGTTCATGGTTGGAAGGTTAAGCTAAAATTTAGTATGTTTTAATCCTGCTTTCATCAATCATCAAATTTCAGACAAACTGGAAAATTAGTTTGAAATTAATTAGTCTGAAATTAATACTACATACTTAAGGTCTCCGAACTGCCTCTAAAGTAGAAACTTACTTTATGATCAGAAATACCTCACAAAAATACCACATTTTGAAATGGTGAAACCTTCATTAATAGGACTGGCACAAATTCAAAAATTAAATGGGATTGTCTTTCGCCCCTATTTTACAAAAGGAAAAAAATTCTTAGAAGTCATTACTGAAATTTGTTCTGAGATCTTGAGGTGAACTGTTCTAAACTTAATTTAAAACACTAATTTTGTATAATTTAAAAAGTAACATTTTTTCTTTTTAACAGATAAATAAGTGGAAAAACAACAAAAATTTAATTTGTATTATATAATTGTAGAGGGCCTAGTTATAATTATTTTTAATACCTCACTTTGCTCCTTACAAATATAATACTTTGTACACACTGCAAGTTATTGAAGGGACACAATTTTACGATGCTACTTATTAATCCTAAAACTAAATTTAAAACTTTAGTGCTCAGTTCCACTAGAAACATCAGAGTTACAACAACTGAAAATAAATGTCATTATGGATCATCTTCTACAGCTCAAAGTTATTTACATTAAAATGGATGATTTGTTACTATTTATTTATATTTATTTATTTAGATACTGAAGATTGAACCCAGGGACATTTAACCACTGAGCCATGTCCACAGTCCTTTATCTTTTTATTTTTAGACAGGTCTCACTAAGTTGCTGAGACTGGCTTTGAATTTGTGATCCTCCTGCCTCAGGTTCCAGAGACTCCGGTATATGCTGGGCTATATACTGTTTTGAGTAAGGGTGTTACAGGCACACACTACCACATCCATTTGTGTCTCTGTCTTTATGATAAAAAAGTAGTGTCAGCAATAGAGATTCTTTTAAATTTTAAAATGAATTTATATAGGGGCCGCAGCAGTGGCTCAGTGGTAGAGTGCTTAATCCTGTTTTATAGATAGGCATGCACAAGGACCTGGGTTCAAACCCCAGCACCACATGCACAACTAAGGATCAGAAAAACAAAAGCCAAATGAAAAAATAAAATTGACTCTCTTTTCTTTATCTCTCTCTCTTAAAAAAAAAAGAAGTTACATATATTTGATGAGCATCATTAGGAATATACTGCATATGTAGCCAAAAAGTTATAACTCACCTGGCTAAAAAAGATTAGCATTAAAACAATTGTTAGATTATAGACTTATAAATGAATCATAAATTTGCAATTGGTAATATTTACAGGAAAAATAGTGGAAATATGAAAGTATTTTAATAATGAGAAAATTTTAAAGTAATCTCAAATTAAGTTAATAGTTGATTCTTCTCTGGTATAGTTTGTCTTGTGTCCACTAGTTTTTAGTTAGTATCCGAGAAGGGTTTTACTTCCTTCTTCCTGAGTATAAAAATGATAGTAAATAGAATAAAACTGGTAACAGTCAGCAAACAATAGCTCACACACACAGGATTCTAGATGCCAAGTACTTCTCCTGGTACTTATAGTAACTCATTTTATATTTTCAGTAACTCCACAACTTTGGTGCTATTATTAATCCTGTTTTACAGATAGGGAAACTGAAGTACCCAGCACTTTGGTGACAGGATCATATTGGCCAAGGTATCAGTGAGGGACCTGGAACAAACACTGCAATACTCTCATTCCACAACACGTGATCTATTACAAGTTATCCAGCACCTAGCTGGGTTTTTGTATCCTGAAAGTTAAATCTAAAGAACAAAGATTTGGGTTTTCTTGGCATTGACTGGTAAATATGTTGTTTGTCTAACCATGATTGCAACACCATACTGTCTTAACTCAACAGTTTACATCATTGAAATCAGACAGTGTTAGCCTTCTCACTTTACACATTTTAAACACACCTCGATTCTTTCAGGAACTTCGCATTTCCACATGAATTTCAGAAACAGTTTGTCATTGTTGTCAAAGAAAATAATTAGGAATTTTAATAATTGTGTTGAAACTGTGAATCAGTTCATGGATGGTGACATCTTAACAATATTGAATCTTCCTACCCACAAACTCTGTATACTTCTTGATTTATTTAGATTTTTTCATTTAAACTTAGCAGTTGTTTTGTAATTTTCAGTGTATGATTCTTTCAAATTTTTAGTCAGATTTAGCCCTACATGTTTGTCTTCCATGTCCATTTGTAAACAGTATGGTTCCTAGTATCTGAATTTTTCCTAAGAAAAAGAAAATAACTTTTATTTATTGATTGTTTCAATCTTGCTAAACTCATGCATTATTTTAGTTGATTTAAAAATTGAGTATTTTTTCAATTATCAATCTTTACTTAAATTAATTTTAATGTGTATATTTAAGGTATAAAACATGTATGAGATACTAAAGATAATAAAATGTTTTTACTGCATAGCCACTAATATTATCTGCAAATAAAGATATTTTTACATGTCTTCCAATCAGGATTCTTTCCTAGTACAATGCATAGAAATTTCCTTATCATGTTGAACAGAAATGATGGGAGTAAACTTACTATCATGACCCTATACTTGGGGTAAATATTGAGTCCTTCAGGATTAAATATTGTGTTAACCTCAGGTTTCCTATAGACCTCATTTCTAAAATTAAAGAAGTGTACCTCTACTCCAAATTTATAGAGAATCTTTTTATAAGAAATGGTGGTTGAGTTTTATCAAACTACTCTATGTATCTACTGAGATTATCAAATCACTTTTCTTTCTCATTCTATATGTATTTTATAACATGTTTTTAGGGTTTTGGTAGGAAGGCAATGTTGGCCTCACAGAATGAATTGCGAAAAATTCTTTCCTCTCCAATATGTAAAATTGGTATTAACATCTTCATGATTTGATTGATACAATAAACCTGTTAAGTTATTTGGGCATGGGAATGTTTTTGTTATTTTTAGTCCAAAGTCAAATTCTTTGATAAAGGACTATTAGAATATTTATTTCTTTTTGCATTAACTTTGGCAGTTTATTGCTTTTAAATAATTTTTCTATTTAATTTAAGCTGTATGTTTAGTGAGATAAAATTGCTCATCATTTTTATTTCCCATTTAATATCTGCTAAATCCATAGTAATGGCTTGTTTTTTATTCCTGGTATTGATCATTTATTTCCCCTCTGATAATCAATCTGGCTAAAGGTTTATCAATTATATTAATTTTCCCAAACAACAAGATTTTTTATTCTCTATTGTTTTTATTTTTTCATTGATGTTCACTTTATCTTTGCTTTTTTCTTCTCTTTTCTTGGTTTAATTATTCTTTTGTTAGTTTTAAGGAAGCTGAGATCATCAAATTGACATTTCTCCTTTTTCAATGTTATTATGTATAATGCTATAAATGTCCACCTGTAAATTTACTGGCATATCTTGCATTTGATATGTTGCATGTCATAATTATTAAGTTTAAAATACTTTCTAAAATTCCTTTACTCTTTCCTTTAACCCATGGGTTATTTAGACATATGTTATTTAATTGCAAAATAGAATGGAGTTTTCTTATATTGATTTCCAATTTAATTCCATATGGTCAAATGATAACCTTTCAAATAAGTCCTTAAAAATTATTTAAATTGGTTTTATAGCAGAGAATGTGATGCAGCTTGGTAAATGTCTCGTGTGCAGAAAACTGAAATATAAATATGTACACTGCTGTTGTTTGGCATGGCAGGATTTATCTATAAAAGTAAGTCAAATTAGTTAATAAAGTTGTTCAACTCTTAACCTATGTAAACTGAATGAATGTGTTTTCCAGCTCTGTGGATCTGTCTAATTTGCTGCACTATCACCATCTTTGCTTTATATTTCATGAAACCTTACTAAGTGCATAAATTTTAGTACAGTTTAGAGCTCTTAATGAACTCACTCCTTTACTAATAAAAAATGACCATCTTTCCCCTCATAATATTCTCTTCTATGATATAAATTATCTGTATTAATATAGCTTCATCTGGAAGTGTTAGCATATTTTTCACACAAATTAAAGAATCTCTGTACTATATTTAAAGTGTATTCTTGCAAGCATCATAGACTTGGCATTTGTATATTTTCTAATCTAATAATCTCAGTCTTTTTAAGTGAAGTATTCAAACCATTTCCATTTAATATGACTATTAATATGATTATATTGAAGTTATTCATCATGTTTCATATTTATCCCCCTCCATTATGTATTCCCTTGCATTTCTATTTTTTCCCTCTTTTTGGATTACTTGAACACTGGCTTTTTAGTGTATTTTCTCTCCTTTGCTGGATTATTTGGCTAACCAGAATATCTATTTTGTTATTTTTATGGTTTCGTTAGGGTTTATTTTATACATCTTTAACTTATCAAAGTCTTCTTTTTTATTAGATGTGTATACAGATACAATTGAGGGTGAAACATTATCAAACCATCAATAACCAATGTATATATACTTTGTTATCCAGGGGTAATGTCAAAACTTGGATGACCACCTTGGGTTTCACCTGTTGCACTTTCCCCCAGAAGAACTCTTGCATTAAATGGGTTTCTCCTGGAGGAATGACATTGGCTTATGAGATAGTTCCCCCAAATTCCCAATCTCCAGTCTCCTAGGAGTTCTTCATACACTCTCCACCCTCCCCACTCCCCTCTCTACGCCTCCAAGTATCCTAAGGAGCCATGCCCCTATTATGCTGACAATCATACAAATTGAAGTTATTGTTAGGTTAGCCGTCTAATCTACTGCTTCCCCATGTATTCTAGCTTCCACAGATGACAGATACCATTCGGCCCTTGAGTCTCTGAGATTGGGATACTTCACTGAGCATAATTCTTTCCATCTCCATCCATTTGATATCAAAAGCCATAATATTGTCTTCTCTAATGGTCAAGTAGAATTCCATTGTATATAAGTACCAAAATTCATCAAGTGAGGGGCATCTGCGTTGGTTCCATAGTCTAGCTATAGTACATTGAGCTGCTATAAACATTGATGAATCCATACCAATATAATATGCTGATTCTAACTCCTTTGGGAAAATATCCAAGAGTGGGATAGCTGGATCATAAGGTGGATCCATCCTTAATTTTTTGAGGATTCTCCACACTGCTTTCCACAGTGGCTAAACCAGTTTGCAGTTCCACCAGCAGTGCAACAGTGTTCCTCTTTTCCCACAGCCCCTCCAAAATCTGATGTTATTAGAATTTTTCATTTTTGCCACTCTAACAGGAGTGAGGTGGTATCTCATTGAAGTTTTAATTTGCATTTCCCTTATAGCTAATGATGTAGAGCATTTTCTCATATATTTATGAGCTTTCTGGAATTCCACTGGAAAGAAGTTCCTTTTGAGATCTTTAGCTAATTTATTGATTGGATTATTTGTGAGTTTGGACTTTTTTAGTTTCTTTAGTTTCCTGTATATTCTGGATATTAGCCCTCTGTCTGAGATATAGCAGGCAAAGGTTTTCTCCTATTCTGTAGGTTTTCTCTTGATACTCTTGACTAGATCTTTAGCTGTGCAAAAACTTTTTAGTTTAATTGCATCCCATTCATTTATTCTTGATTTTACAGCTTCAGCCATGGGAGTTTTGTTAAGGTAGTAGCTGCCAACTCCTATATGCTGTAGGGTTGACCCTACTTCTTTTTCGAGTAAGTTTAAAGTTGTTGGCTTAATATCCAGGTCTTTGATCCATTTTGATTTAATTTTTGTGCATGGTGAAAGATAAGGATCCAGCTTCAGTTGTCTACATATGGCTGTCCAGTTTGTCCAACACCATTTGTTGAACAGGCTTTCTTTCTTCCACACTAAGCTTTTGCCCTCTTTATCAAATATCCAATAGTTAAGGATATGGGGGTTTGTCTCAGGATCTTCTATTCTGTTCCACTGATCTTCTGTTCTGTTTTCATAACAATACCATGCTGCTTTTGCTACTATGGCTCTGTAGTATAATTTCAGGTCAGGGATTGAGATACCCCCTACTTCTTCCATTCTATAGAGTAATGTTTTGGCTAGTCTGGGTCTCCTGTTATTCCATATGAACTTGAGAATTGCTTTTTCTATATCTGTGAAGAATGCCATAGGGTTTCAAGGACTATATCGAACAAGAGTGGGGAAAGTGGACAGCCTTGTCTAGTACCTGAATTCAGTGGAAATGCTTTCAGTTTTTCTCCATTGAGGATAATGTTGGCTATGGGTCTGTCGTAAATGGATCTGACATAAAGTATCTTCCCTTGATCCCTATCTTTTTTCCAAAGTTTTGAGCATAAAGTGGTGTTGAATTTTATCAAATGCCTTCTCTGCATCAATTGAGATGATTATATGATTTTTGTTTTTAGTTCTGTTTATGTGCTGAATTACATTTATTGATTTGTGTATGTTGAACCAGCCTTGTCTTCCTGGAATGAAGCCCACTTGATCATAATGTATTATCTTTCTAATGTGCTTTTGTATCCGATTAGCTAAAATTTTATTAAGGATTTTTGCATCAATGTTCATCAGGGAAATTGGTCTGTAGTTTTCTTTCCTTGATGTGTCTTTTTTGGGGCTTTGGAATCAGTGTAATATTTGCCTCATGAAAAGTGTTTGGGAGTGATCCCACTCTGTCAATTTCCTGGAAGAGCTTGTAGAGGATGAGTGTTAGTTCTCCTGTGAAGGCTTGGTAGAATTCTGCCATATATCCATCCCGACCTGGGCTTTTATTTTTTGGGAGAGCTTTGATTGCTGCTTCAATTTCGCTTTCTGTGATTGGTTGGTTGAGGTTTTCAGTGTCCTCTGTGTTAAAGAGGGGATGTCGTGTGTGTCCAAGAACATGTCCATGTCCTCCAGATTATCAAATTTGGTGGAGTATAAGTTTTCAAAATAGGTTCTGATAATCTTCTGGATCTTGGATGAGTCTGTGGTGATATCCCCATTTTCGTCTCTGATTTTGTTCATTTGCTTCATTTCGTTCTTCTTTTTGGTGAGGTTGGCAAGGGGTCTGTGGATCTTGTTTATTTTTTCAAAGAACCAACTCTTAGTTTTGTTAATAGTTTGTATTGTTTTTTTGTTCTCAATTTCATTGATTTCAGCTCTGATTTTTGTAATTTCCTGCCTTCTGTTAGATTTAGGGTTGGAATGTTCCTCCTTTTGTAATCGTTTGAGTTGAAGCATAAGTCTATTTAATCTGATCTCTTTCTAGATTTTTCATGTATGCACACAGTGCTAAAAATTTACATCTTAAGAAAGCCTTCCTATTGTCCCAGAGGTTTTGGTATGTTGTTTCCTCATTCTCCTTCAATTCCAAAAACTTCTTAATCTCTGCTCTCATTTCCTCTTTTAACATCCTTCGTTTAAGAGGTAATTATTCAATTTCCAAGTATTTGAGTAGTTTCTGTTGTTTCTCTTGTTGTTGATTGCTAATATCATAGCTTTATGATCTTACAGAATACATGGGATTATATCCACTTTTTTTATATTTGTTAAGAATTTCCCGGTGAACTAGGATGTGGTCTATTTTAGAGAGGATCTATGAGCCCTCGAGAAGAAGGTAAATTCAGCTGTCTTAGGATGGAATATTCTTTAAATGTCTGTTAAGCTCAATTGATTAATAGAATTGTTTAGATTGGAGATGTCTTCATTGATTTTTTGTTTTGATGACCTGTCTAGAGTTGATAATGGTGTGTTGAAGTCCCCCAGGATTATTGTGTTGAGATCAATGAGGGGATTAATGTCCTTAAGTATTTTTTCCATATATTTGGGGTGGTTGTAATTGGGGGCATAGATGTTAATTATCATTATATCTTCTTGATGACTCCTTTCGGTATTGATAAAGTGACCCTCTTTGTCCTTTCTGACTAGTTTTAGTTGGACATTGATTTTATCAGAAATTAGAATCACCACACCAGCTTGCTTTTTTGGGCCGCAGGCCTAGTAGACATTTTGCCATCCTTTCACTTTCAGCCTGTCTCTCTTTTTGAGTGTCAAATGTGTCTCTTGCAGGCAACATATTGTTGGATTTTGTTTTTTGATCCAGTGGGTTAGTCTATGTCTTTTAATTGGGTCATTGAGACCATTCACATTCAAGGTTAGAATAGATATGGGAGGGTGATTCTCTGACTTTGTATCGAGTACAGAGTTTTGAGTCATCTTGAAAGTCAGCTTTTGTACAATACGATTATTGTGTTGTCCTTGTTTAGAGATTTAGGATATCATTGGCATTTTCTTCTGAATGGAGAACATCTTTGAGAATGCTCTGAGGAGCAGGATTTGTGTTCATGTACCTTGCTAGCTTGAGTTTACCGTTGAAGTATTTAATTTCCCCTTTACATTTGAAGCTGAATTTTACTGGATATATTATATTTGGGTGAAAGTTGTTATTTTTTAATACTTGAAAGATATTGTTCCAAGCTCTTCTGTCCTTCATTGTTTGCTCTGAAAAATCCATAGTGATCCGAATTGGTTTGCCTCTGAATGCGATTTGGGGCTTTCCTCTAGCAGCTTTTAGAATTCTCTCCTTAATTTCTCTGTTATTCATTTTGTATATGACATGTCTTGATGAGTTTCTCAATTGATTAGGTCTATCTGGAGTTCTATAAGCATCTTGGTGTGATAATCCAGATTGATAGTAAAATGAGGGAAGTTCTCACTTATGATTTTGCTTAAAAGGTTCTTTAAGCTTCTTGTTTGCTGTTCGGAATTTTCCTCCAGGCCAATGGTTCTCAGATTATTATGCCTAATCTCATCAAATAGTACTTGGAAGCTCTGATTATGTAATATGAGCTGTTTATATTGCTTTTCTTCTTTGAATTCTACATTGTTTGGCTATCCTCATTGTCCGATACTCGTTCTTTGAGAGCTGATGTTCTATTTTCAGTAGAGTAAGCTCTGGTGTTGGTTTCTTCCAGTGAAGATTTGATTTGGTTAACCGTGTTTTTCAATCCTGATAGCTCTGCTACATCTCTTTTCAGGATGTCTCTATCTTTGTATAGCTGATCTTTCATCTCATGGAACTGTTCCCTTATTTCCCTGTAGTAGTTTTCTCTCATCTCTTGAAATTGCTCTCTGGTCTCTTTTCTTATTTCATCTCTCAACTCTTTGAATTACTAATCATAATGCTGACACATTGCCTTTGGTTTTCATCTAGGGCTCCAGCTCTGAGATCCTTTGGTGGAGAGCTGTGGGATTGTGGAAGTGAGTTATTTACCCTTTTCCTCATTTTCTGAGTCTAAGAGCATGTCTTGTACTTCAAGAAAGTTGCTCTTGGTGGAGTAATTGGAGTTTCTTATGGCTTTGCTTCGTTGTGATGGGATTCTTTGAGAGATATCTCACAGTGTATTATGATAGCCTGCCAGTGCCCGTTTTGAAGCGTGTCTATTTCTTCAGATAGTAGGGTCTCTCAGAAATTGGGGAGAAGGGATGACTAGGAATTCAGGGAGGTGAATTGGGGAGGTAAAATATCACTCTTGCCTTAGAGTAAAGAGGAGCAAGGGGTTAAGGGGGAGTAGGTTATTCTATTAGGACTAAGGAAAACATAGAAATGGGATGCGGGAAGGGTAAAGACTTTGGGTGAGGGTGAGAGAAAAATGCTTATATTTAGGGATTACCAGAGTACAGGGGAGGAAGAGGTTAGTATGGGGTGGGGTTATCTTCACTCTCCAGAGGCTGAGTCTATCTTGCTATCATGAAATGTTTTCCTGGTTGGAACCCACTGTTATAGGGATAGCAGTAGGGTTCAAGAAGACTTAGAGAAAGTAGTGGCCAATCACCAATACATACACATGGATAAATATTTACATCTACCAACACCAACTTCAGTGTTAATCGTAAAGCAAGAAAGGGAAAAAGAAAAAAAAAATCTATATAGTAAAATAAATAAATAAATAAAAATAAAAATAAATTAAAAAATAAAAGAAAAATAAAACATAAAAAATTCTTAATGAAAACTTGGATCTATAGACAATAAGGGCATCTCTGGGACCTCTGGTAGGAGATGATCACTGTCTTCTGGGTTTCAATATGAATGTCTCTCAGTCTGTGGCCCCCAGCTGGCCGTCTCCCAGCACAGCTCTGCTCCTGGTAGAGTGTGAGCTCAGTGGATGATTGTGTTAGTTAGGGACAGGATCAGAGCAGCGAGTACGAGGAATGTAAGGGAGCCGGCCACTGTTCCTGGCAGAACAGACAAAATTGCTTTATCTCGCTCCGCTAGTACCAGGCAAACAGCCGAACTGCTGTACTCTTGGCGGGGCAGACAGAATTCTTTCTCCCTCTCCACACTCTGTTGGCTGCTGGCCAAGGCAGCCTTGTGAATCCCTGGTGTGACTGGGAAAATCCCCCCCCTTTTTTTTCTCCTCGCGAAACTCCCAAGACTCGGCTCCTTATAAAACCTTCACAAACTACTACCAGAAGTTCAAATATAGATTCCCCTGAATGCACCTTGGAAAATTGAAGATGAACTGGGATTTTCCCAAGCAGATCCGGAGCCTCAGCAAATGCTGCCTCCCTTCAGGTCGCCATGTTGGTTCTCAAAGTCTACTCTTAAGTTATATCGTATTCCATGGCTGACTGAGCATGTCACAGCAATACATCCTACTATCTACAAAGCTAATGTTAATCAAGTCACACATGCAATTAATGAATATATCAGATTTCTACAACACTATTTAAAAACTATTTAAGTTATTCACTTTGTGTTGTTATAAGGATTTAAATTGACTGAAGCTGAGTAAGTGATAAAAGATTAAGGGCCATATTATATTCCACAATGGCAAAGTTTCTTTCTTATATCTTCACTAAGTCTGGTTATTAGACTGAAACACTGTACTCACTGTTAATTTTGTAGCCATATCAAAGTATCAATATGACTGTATGAATATACTGTCACTTCAAATAAAGATTGAGTAGCTTATTTACTGAGAAGATAATTGAAAGTGCAGTATGTGATTTGAATAATTCTGTAATTCTGAATATGACATTAAATTAATTTTATTTAAATCAAATTTTATGGTTATCCACTATAAAAGTGGTCACACACATCTTTGTTTTCCATAAATCTCTTTATATTTAGAAATTCTTTTGGCCAAAATATCAGCAGCTACATTCAAATGACTTAGTAATATTCACTTAACTTCCTTCTGTGAGTCACTACTTATGTTAATGTCTGATTTAGAAAATGTCTTATTATAATCATTCAGATAACCATTTCCTTAAATTGTCTTACTATTCTAAATCATATCTTTAAAATGAATGTTTTCCCTTTTTAATTTTGCCCTGGAAAAATCAAAGACTTTATGATAGCATTTCTAAATTTGTATTTGTGCATAAAATCATGTGAACATTAAAGTATAATCTTTCATTTTGAAATCTGACCTTTAAAATGATAATTTATACCAAATTTTTTCACAGACTTGACACTAATTTATTTGTAAAGAAATCCACTGACTTTATCAACATTAGGACAATCTAAGAATTCTGTAAGCTTTATGAAAAAGCACTAGGTAGAACAAGAATAATAGAAATATATAACTTACCTCAATACTACTATTTTTAAATAATCTATTTTGAAAAATTATAATTCCAGCTTTCCAATGCGGGAATAGGAAGAACTAAAGATCCACTTTGTACAACTTATAATTTAGCCATAAATAACAGCACTTGGAGAATTCACGATTTCCAATGTACATAGAAAATGTGTGAGGTTCTCAGTCTATTGTAGCAGCATGTATCTGACAGGATAATGAGTCATGACTAGCAGCAGTCATCTACTTGCCAACCAAAAAGCACACTCGTACTTTTAATGTCATTGAAATGATGTCATCTCAAGTCCATTAATATATAGCACTTGTATTTAAAGGTTACAATGTGCATGTGAACAGGAGAAAATCTAAAATGGATTAAAAGAGCACATCATACAATCACTCTAAGAATCATTTTAGTTAGATAAGGCTGCCCTACTGATAGAAACACAATTGGAGTGAGGAAAAGAAAAGCAATCTTCTTAAATGCGGAAAAGAAAAATAGCAAGAAAATCTTCCTTTTCAACAGTGGAGGGTCCTTGAGGGGAAAAATAAGTGATACTTGGACAGGAGATACATAGTCTATGAAGGAGGGGGAACTGTCCTCATGAGCTAGATGAGATATTAGGAATGTTCTTTCTGCATTGTTAGGATTTCACCTTCAAAGTAGACTTCCCATTGGGGTTGGAATATAAGCTTCTCTTTGTGAAATAAATAAGTTTGATTAGCTAATTCCATTCAAACTTATCATATTCCAAAGCATGATCAGTTTTGGCAAAGGTTGAAGTTTTATTTGAGTTAACAAACCTGTCTGAATGAAAATGGTAATACACCTGTGTTCCAATTTTTTGATAACTATAAGTTTGAATATTATATTATCTTACTAGGCTAAGAAATTATGGGAAAATCTTTTGTTATATCCAAAATGGTCAATTATTAAATTTAAAGACAATTGTTCATATGTAGCTTTATTTTCAATTTTAATATTTCTCTAGATTATTTTTATTCATTACTATTTTTTATAACTTGATGAAAGTTATGATCTTCCTCTTCAGGTTACATCCTTACCACCTGATTCCTATCCCACCATAGATGATATTCAATCTTCAACAGGGGTGCACTTCAAACATTTTCTGGAATTTCATTTCACCAATTAAATCTTCCTGTACTGTGTGCATAGTATAAATTTTCCTCTTACTAGTCAATATTTAATTCACTACAGAAATCATGGTAGGTAGATTTTGTTTTTTCCCTGTTATCTAACTACATCACATGGTAGCAAAAGAAAAAATGTTGAAAACACTCAGAAGTCATCACCAAAATCAAGGCAAAAGAAGCTTTCAAAATGCATCTGCTTGAATCTATAAAATCCTCAAAAATGTCAACTACAAAAACACCAACATCCCAATTGATAAATGGGCCAAAGAGCTAAATAGAGACTTCTCACCAGAGGACATTGATCAAGCCAATGAATACATGAGAAAGTGCTCTAAATCTCTAGTAATCAGAGAAATGCAAATGAAAATCACATTAAGATATCACCTTACACCAGTCAGAATGGCAAAGATGAAGAAAATAAACAACAATAGATGCTGGAGGGGCTGTGGAGAGATAGGCACACTAACACACTGTTGGTGGAGCTGCAGACTACTACAGCCCCTCTGGAAAGCAATATGGAGAATCCTCAAAAAACTAGGGATGAGCCCACCATATGACCCTGCTATTCCACTCCTGGGTATCTTTCCAG
>PVKS010012717.1:0-53600 GCA_004027875.1 Aplodontia rufa
CTAGCTGCTACTCTATTTATCCATTACAACAGCCAATAGGGTACAATGCAAACACCTTTCTCCAATTGTAACAAATGAGTGGCCGAATAGCTTAGTCATGCGGTCAGGCAATTTGCTAATTACAAGCCAGCTGGACCCCTTAGAGTTGTTTACCACCAATTCTTCTACAAGCCAGCTGAGCCTCATGTTCCCAACAGGACACATTTGCAAACTACCCAAGTTTAAAAAGTTGGGTAAGTGGAAAAAATTGGGTTGGTAGATTGGTGATCAACAAAGGAACTATTAGAAATGAAAATTTTAAAAACTAAAAACAACCAAAGATGATATTTGCATTGATATGATATGTCACCTGAATTTTCAGTCACTTTATTACAGAGGTCTTTAATGTTTGAAATAGGTGACTCTACGGGCCTACTACCTTTAAGAAATATTCTTATTTTTTCTAAACACTTATTATTATTATGAAAAATAAGACCAAAAGATTATTTCAAACTGGATTTTATAATATACTTTTTACATCCTAATGGTATCACTGTTATTCAGCATCTGATTCTTCCTTTGTCCCAGAAAATTGATGTGGTAATTTCATTTGATAAGATTAGGACTAAGAATCTGATTTTTAAGTCAATCTGTTTACTATTCAGAATGGTCACTTTCTAGTATCAAAAGTGCCCACAACCCTAATAATTAAGGCTTATTTTTTTAAGAATTACATTTTGCTCAGAGCTGCCCCTGCTGCCACCAACATGGAGACCTTGTACTGAGTCCCGTTCTTAGTGCTCGAATGTCCCAACCTGAAGCTGAAGATGCTGCCCTGGGTGCACATGCCATCAGCCATTATGGTGTACGCTCTGGTGGTGGTGTCCTATTTCCTCATCACCGGAGGAATAATTTATGATGTTGTTGTTGAACCTCCAAGTGTTGGCTCTACGACTGATTGATGAACATGGTCATCAGAGGCCAGTAGCTTTCTTGGCCTACAGAGTGAATGGACAGTATATTACGGAAGGACTTGCATCCAGCTTCTTGTTCACAATGGGAGACTTAGGGTTCATAATCCTGGACCGATCCAATGCACAAAATATTCCAAAACTCAACAGATTTCTCCTTCTCTTCATTGGATTTGTCTGTGTCCTACTGAGCTTTTTCATGGCTTGAGTATTCATGAGAATGAAACTGCCGGGCTGTCTGATGGGTTAGAGTGCCTTTTGAGAAGAAATCTGTGGTTTCTGGATTTGCTCCTACTAATGAAGTTTTAAAGGCTGTACCAGTCCTCTACTATGAAATATGGAAAAGAAGAAAAAGCAGCAGTAAAAGAAGTATCACATGAAAACATAGGAAGCATATTAAGGCTTGGACTAGAATTTTTTGGTGTCAGAGACAAGTTTATCACAGTATTTTTTTCCTGCTGACCTATTCTGATGTACCAATGATGTAAAGTGTCATTTTCTTCTTAGTTCTTCATTTCATAAGTATACTGTGCTTCAAAAATTATAATATTGGAAAAGCAATTAGTTTTAACAATCCCCTTAACATTTTTTGGAAATATTTCTGATTTTCAGAAGTTAAGGTGAAATCAGGAAGCAAGATCCTATATGCTGAGAACCATGGACTGCTGATCTGCTTCACTGATGGTGCTTTGCCTTTAAACAATGTGTGTGATAGTACATTATTTCACGTGTGCATACAAGACTGTTTCCTCAACAGTAAGATGTATGAAAGGAGCAGAATTAAATAATTTTTCAAAAAAAAAAAAGAATTACATTTTGACCATTTTTACCACCCACATAAACAAGAATAATCTCATAACTGAGATAAGCTGTTGAAGGACTACCATTGTTGTTTTAAATTTTTATTAAGGAGTTGTTGTACAACCATAAATGCATGTAAAGTAACAATATGATATGCATATGTTCTTAAACCAGAATTACCCCCACAACGCCCATACCCCAATCTCTTGGTTCTTCTATGTTTTGTCCCTACAAGCGATATCAATGCGTAGATTGTGAATTTTCCAGAATTAAATGATTGCATAAGTGTTACTTGGATTCTCAGGGGGTAAAGAGTATGTTATATTGTTGATTGTCTGCCTAGATTCCTCCCTATTCTCCTTCCCTCTCCCTTCTCCCCACCTATCCCCTCCCCTTCCCACCCCCTCTCTCCCCCCACATATCTATGGTTGCCCTAGATTATGTGTTACTATGCCTTAGGTGGGTCTAATACATGAGTTTCACTATCTTTCACCCAAGGCTGGGTTTAGCTCCATCCTCCACAAATGAGTGAAAATATTCAACCCTTGACTCTCTGGGTTTTGCTAACCTACCATTGTTCTTTAATTTGTACTTCTAACATCACTCTTTGTCATTTCAATATATTTCAAATGTTTATAAATTATTTTTCATTGACAACTAATTACAATATATAATAAACCATCTTTGTGCATCATACTATGCAAGGCATTGTGGAAAATATCAACTAGTTTAAGATACTGCCTCCTGACAGTTTTCACTGCTCCTTTCTTGAAATACAGTTTTGCTAGGAAGACATGCTAATATTAAAAGCATCTCTGTAGCAGTGCTGTGGAAGTTACTAGAACTGACAAGGGTGTCAAAGAGTTTGAATTTTTTTTTTCCAGTGGTGGATACTGAACCTAGGTCCATGAGCATGCTAGGCAAGCTCTACCTCTGAACTACATCCCCAGCCCTTGGGAAGTAGAATTTTTGGTACCAGAGAGTGAACTCAGGAGCACTTAAATCACTGAGCCACATGTCCATCCCTTTTTTTAATTTATTTTTTATTTTGAGACAGGGTTTCACTAAGTTGCTTAGGGCTTTTCTAAATTGCTGAGGTTGGCTTTGAACTTGCGATCATCCTGCTTTAACCTTCTGAGCCCCTGAATTTATAGGTGTGCACCACTGCACCCAGCAGGGAATTAGATTTTGAGTTAGGTTTCTGAAAAGGAATGACGGAAGGATATTTCAGCCAGGGAAAAGCTTATTTAAAGGTACAAAAGAACAATAGCATATCATGGTTTGTTAGACACTGCTGAGATGAGAATTCACAACAGGAAATAATTCCCCATCTAATAATAATTCACTGCTGGAGTGCAGAGGCTGAATCTTTTTCAGCACTCTTACTTTGTACTATAGTATTTTATATATTGGTGCTCAAAAATGTTTATTAAAGTAATAAATCATTATGTTCTTTATGGTAGGTATAACTTCAAGGGTCTTACTGGTACTACATCGTCAAAAAGTGTTTTGTAAAATTGATGATTAGAAAAGAAAGGGTGAAATGATAGACAATGAAAGGTTAGTTGCTGCCTGATGGTAGAGTCCTTTGTTGACAGCCTACATTTGGACTTTATTCTGTGTCTAAATGTTTCAGAGGAGTGGAATGGCATAATGAAAGTGATCCCCGTGGATCTAGATCAATTGCGTTACCTCTAGTCTGAAGGTAGAGGAAAGTTTAAAGAGGGAGACTATTTACTATTGGTGATTAAATTTTAATATTTCAAACTGAAGACTCTTATTTATAGATAGTTTGTTGCTCTGGAAATGAGACTAAGAGAGATTAATGGTGTTTTGAAGCTCCACCTCCTACCCTCCCTCTCCCATTCCGTCACCAAGCCAGGGACAATCCAGGAAGTTTTGTGAACGTTCACTGTTTAGTGGTTCTGCAACTGCCGGTGAGTGTAAATATTTGAAATCACAGGATCTGCTGCTACTGAACTGAATTCAATAATGTTTTTGCAACTCTTTCTCCATTTTGTCCGCAATCTTTCTACCACTGCTGTGGGTTTTCTTTCCGTGATAGTGCACCGGCTCCCAGGTAGGGGGTTTACCTACCTGCCCCTTCCTTTTCCTTGTCCTCTTCCTACCAGTGTGTATTTAGACTTCTGTGCCTCTTTCCTGAAGATTACTGAAGGCTTTGGAAGCTTTCCCCTCTGTGTGGAGCAGATACAGATGGCAACTCTGCAGAAGCAGAAAGCTGAGTCAGGATTTGTTTGCTTCTTGTTAAGGAAGCAGCCTTCATGTTCGTATGTTTTATACAACACAAGGGTAGGATTCAGGGTTTAGGGATTTTCTTGGCTCTGTAATAGGAAGGATATTCACCATTCAGACTTTTATACATTGAAAGTCACTGCCAGATGTTCTAATGTAAATATTTGATTTTTCTATTTGCATTCTGGGAAACTGCCTTAAAACCTGCTTTTTTGTTTTGTAGCTTTCTGTTGTATTTCTACTGTTGTTTCTTGATTTTATTTATTGAAATTGGCTTATATAGAACTGTCAAAAACCTAACTCATATGCATTATGAATTATAAAATTATTTAATTCAATAATTTGCCTGCAGTGTGCAAGGTAGTATGTGAGGTACTGGAAGGAAAGGGGAGATGAAAGCCAAACCCTGTACTCAAGGAATATTGGTAGGAGAGTTTATAAGGCATATTCATCTGTATCATACAGGACTGAATAAGAGAGCTATAAATTGCTTCTTTGTGATTCCAGACTAAGGAGAGTCAGTTCTTGCTATAGGAAACAGGAATGTCATGCTTAGGGAGCAGGTGACATGGAAACTGGGTCTTAAAGGATAGTTAGATGTATGAATTCCATCCAAAGCAGATGAGAAATATCCCAGGTGAAGAGAATGAGGACTGGTCCACTAGGCTGGAGTGAAGGGCATTATCAAGAGGCAGAACTGGACAGGTAGGTTGTGCGAGACTGTTCAGGACTGTCATCAGTTCCTGGCCAAGCAGTTTAGACTTCACTTGGTAGACAGTGACTTGCCATTTATGAAAGTTTTATAGAGGAGTATATGATGAAGTCAGAGCTATGTTTAGGAAACTATTAATTAGCAGTGCCTCCAAACCTTTTCCAATCGTAACACAGGTAGAAAATAATAATATTTTTACCACACTTTGAAGTAAATTGGTTGGGATCGGGAGTGCTGATGAACTACTTAGAGATGAAGGCTTTTGGCCATCTCAAAGGAAAGGGAATCAAAAAACCCACTAATTAGGAAGCTCTAATGTAGAAAATAGCTTGATTCCCTAATGTCTCCTTCCAATCAGGACTGTTGTAATATCCAGTTAAGAGGTGAGAACTCAAGTTAGAAGAATAGGAAGAAAGTGACTGACAGGAAAGAGATGTTAGGGCATCTGTGCTGAGAAGGATAGGTTCAGGCCAGGAAAAGTATTGGGGGAGTTGTCCAGGAGGGAGGGACTGGTAAAAGTCTTTACAAACGATTTCCTTTAGACACCTTTGCAGACTTTTGAGCCCTAATAATTTATATTGGTTACCCTATGTCATCTGCTTAGCATTCCCCTACTGACCCTGTGGGGATACAGTCTACAGAACTTAAACCATTTAGTGCATGTGAGGGGCAGTGGGCCAAATGAATTCAAGGCTCATAATGATCTTAAAGTAAGGTGATGTAACTGGTAGAAAAATTGATTTGGAAGAGTTCTATGTTGGTAATGACTGATATCGACTAGATAGAGCTTACAAGGAAGAATACTGAGATCAAAGGTCCAAGGTCATACCTTAGGAAGATTTATGTGGTGATAAAGGGAAAAGGAGCCAATAAATGGAATTAACATTGGAAAAGTATCATTATATTTAATTATGATGATAGATATGAACAAGAAGTGTTGACCTCCTTTTATTCCCATTTTATCATTGAGAAACCAGAAGTTCAGAGAGATTAAGGAATTTGTCCAAGGTTTTCAGCTAATAAGCAATGAAGCTGGCTTGAAGCAGAGAGTAAAGAGGGAGCAGGAAAGTCAGAATACTACAGTGTCTCAGAAGCCAAGACTGGAAAGGTGTTTGAGGAGATGTTGACAGTAATATCAAGTACTTCAGAAAGTTTGAAGAGCATGTAACACTGCCAACAACATGGAGTATAGAAATATAGATATCCAAATGTTTTCTAAAATGTAAAATGTTTCAAATACATCTCTACTCAGATAAGTGCCCAGTGACTTCAATTTAATTCTTAAAAAAGTAAGATAAGGGGCTGGAGTGGTGGCTCAGCAGTTTTGGTGCTTGGTTGGCAAGCACGAGGACCCGGGTTCAAGCCCCAGCACCACGTACACAACTAAGTGTTGGAACAATGAAGGCCATTTGAAAAATAAAGTTGTTTTTTTTTTTTAAAGTAAGATAAGGGGCTGGAACAGTGGCTCAGTGGTTAAGGAGCTTGCCTGGCATGTGCAAGGAACCAGGTTTGAACCCTAGCATCTCATACACAGCTAAGTGTCGGAGCAACAAAAACCAGATGGAAGACTAAATGAAGTTGATTCTCTCTTTCTCTCTCTCTCTTTAAAAAAAGACAAGTAAAATACCTGACTTTAAGAGGAGGGTAAGACAAATATGCCTAACATTAATAAAAATAGAACAAGATAAATACCTGAGAGTTTCTTTCTTTGTTTTTAAAAGAAACATCATAATACCTCTAATAATATGGTTTCCGAATTTCAATATGCCTAAGATTACCTGCTTGCACCACCCCAGAGATTCTGATTTATTATGTCCAGAGTGGAGTTTAGGAATTTGTATTTTAGCAACATCAGGTGGTATTTCTGTTGCAAATAGTCCTCAAACCAGACTTTGAGAAACAGTGCTTGAACAAAATTCTTATTATCATAATCTGTTGGTTGGTTTGTTTCCTAGGCAATGAGTATTTCTAAGTCAGGGTTCTAATGATTTTTATCCCTCAGCAGTGCTTAGCACTTTGTTGAATGAATAAAATAATTCAAAGAAAGAAATCTTTCTTTCTTTGTAGTAAATCTTATTGAATTGTTCACTAACAGCTACATAAATAATAATCACTAATGCTTTTGAGTATTTATTGTGTTCTAACTCATTTACTTATAGCCTTAGGTATGATGAGAATTATTATTTCCCCATCTTAGAAAGGAAAATATAGTACACAGAGGTTGAAAGTTTTATTTGGGAAGTGACCAAGATTTGAACCTAAGCTGTCTGGAGCCAGGCAGAATTTGACCCTACAATCTTAAATATTACACTGTGCTACCTTTTAAAGGAAGTAACATTTGAAATAGAACTTGTGCAATAGATAGGATTTTCATAAGGAGAGATTTTGAAAAGGGCATACAGGATCAAAGTGAATTTTATTTGGGAAATCAGGAAATAGTTGGGCTTAACTGTATTGTTATATGTAGGAAAGTAAAAGTTTTCATGTGCTACTGAGTATTTGCTGAAAGAATGCAAATCTCATTTAGTCCAGGGAATAGTATCCATATGTGTTCATTTGTTTTCCTATCCTGGACTTCTGTATCACCGTTAAACTTTTATTAAATAAAATGAAGTGTTGTATTTTATAGTACTTAATTAATTGTATATTTACCTACCCCTCTACATTAAGCAATACTCTCTTGTGAATGCTCTGTAAGTATGAAATATTAGGGATAATTTTTAGCTTCTGTGTATATGAGTTTTAGTTCTTGTATCTTTTAGACTTTGATAATTTCATAATGAGTATCATTGAATAATTTATGATACTATTTCATTTCATGTGTGTACTATTAAAATGGAAAAAATTAAATTTAACTTCCTATCAAATTCATAGAAATCACTGCGAAATCTTTGGGACCACATTTTGGTGCATCTAAAGTACTGGGGTCAATGTAATTATGATAATATTAAATGGTGGTCATTTTGGATTGTAACAATGAAGTTGCTATTAGCACATCTAGGGTTAGCATGTAGAGTTACTCTTGTAGAAGTACAAGCATTGTTCAACTATGAGGAATTGATAGTAATTAAAATCTTGAGTTAAGTCTTAGGTGGATTAGTTCTGCAAGAAACCCAAAAAGGATTGTTGTGGCTCAAAATTGGATAACCAAAGAGTTGATATTTCAAGAATGAAGAAGCGGCGGGAAGGATTTGGAGACCATTCAATGTTAGATTTACATTCTCTTAAGTTGCCAGTCTATAAGATTATTGCTTATGGTGAAATAAGGATTTTTGTAGAAGATCTGGTAATTTTTTTTTGTGCTTTTGGCTTCCTCTTGACAGTTTTGAAGAAGTACATGGAAAATACTCATCAGAAAAAAGCTACCTTGCTGCAGCGGCGGAATCTGCCATGTATTGCACCACTGCTGACCACAGTGGAGGAGATTCCACGGATCATCTCTGCTCAAGTCCAGGGATACATTCCTGAGTGGCTTAATGGCTATCTACTTCGAGTTGGACCTGGAAAATTCGAGTTTGGAAGAGATAAGTAAGCCTGCGTTTCGGATTTCTTGGCATGGGCTGATTCTGTTGAATAGGAATATCTACTTTTTCTTTGAGGCAAACATTGTCATTCAATTCCTTTGATTATAGCTACAGAAGATATAGCATAGTGGAGATAAAAAATAAAATTTAATTATTTTTTAAAAAAAAGTCTTGCTTTTCCTGCTGTACAGAATATTGTAAATTTGAGCCTTCAGGGTTCATGCCAAAAGAGAAGTGGCAGGACCATATGACTCTTGAGCTGTTGCGTCACGAGTTCCTGAAGAAGAGCAGTATCTTTACCTCCTATCACTCTTGTTTGTTCCCACTACTCCCCAGACACAATGGCCTCTTTCAGTTCCTCATATTGGCCACACTTATTTTTGCTCAGCATCTTTGCATTAACTCCCTTACCTATCTTCCCCACTCTTCCCAGATCTCATTCTTGCTATTCAGATACCCACTCAGATCTCATGTCCTTGAGTGTTCCCTGATCTTCCAATCTAAAAACACTAAGAATTGTTATGTTAACAATTTAATTCTCTATACAGCACTGTCATTGTCTAGTGTTTTTGATTGTTATATTGGGTGTGTTCTCCCATTAGAATATAAGTTCTATGAAAACAGGGACTTTTTAGTTCACTTGATATCCTATGTCCAGAACAGTGGACAGCACTCTAAATAGATACAAATAAATGAAAAAGTAGTAACTTTTTAGGCTATCTCTTTTGTGTGCCTAGTAGAGATATGAAGCAAAATGACTTGTAAGAAGTCTGCTTTGTTTTTAACATTTTTAAGTATTGGAAAAATTCTTTTCATTATTAAAATTTTTACTTATATACATTTTTTAAATGGGGGAGGGGATGCTTGTAACCTTGATACATATTCTGTATTTCCTGCCAGTCTTCCACCCTGTTTCAATAATTTCAATCTTATGTAGATTTTTTTATTTTTATTTTTTTAAGAGAGAAAGACAGTGAGAGAAAAAAAAGAGAATCATTTTTATTTAATTTTTCATGTGGCGTTCATTGCTCTAATATGTTGTTGTGTATGTGGTGCTGGGGTTCAAACCTGTGTCTTCGTGCACGCCAGGCAAACACTGTAACCACTGAGCCACCACTCCATTCCCTTTATCGTTTTGATTAAAAAAAAAAAGCCTACACTATCAGCAGGCTGTGGTGGTACATGCCTGTAACCCCAGCAACTCAGGAGGCTGAGGCAGGAGGATACCACGTTTGAGGCTAGTCTAGGCCACTTAGCTAGACCTGGTATAAAAATAAAAAGGGATGGGGAATGGCTTGGTAGTGGACTGCAAGGTTCTGGGTTCGATTTCCAGTACCACCAAAAATACAAAAGCAAAAATCAAAAAACCACCAAACTTCACACTATCATAAACCTTTTTATTTATGTTACCACAAAGTCTGAATGACAATTATTTTTAATGGCTAGATGATATTTTAGAAATCATTGTATTTTATTTCCCCACATTTTTTATTGGTGCATTATAGCTGTACATACTGATAGGATTTGTTATTACATAATCATAAATGCACACAATATATAATATAGCAATATAATTTGGATAGTTTCATTCCCCAACAACCCCCCCCCCCCATTTCCTACCCCTTGGTCCATTTCCTCTACTGATCTCCTTTTGTTTTTCATGAGATTGCCCCCATCTTTCTTTTCCTTTTCCTCTTTAGCTTCTGCATGTGAGAGAGAAATACCACCCTTAACTTTTTGAGTTTGACTTGTTTCATTTAACACAATGTTCTCTAGTTCCCTCCATTTTCCTGCAAGTGCCATAATTTAATTTTTCTTTCTGGCTGAATAAAACTCCATGGTGTATATATACCACATTTTGTTTGTCCATTCTTCTGTTCTTGGCCACCTAGTCTGGTTCTGTAGTTTGGCTATTGTGAATTGTGCTGCTCTAAAGATAGGTATTTATGTATCACTGTAGTAAAATAACTTTAATTCTTCAGGATAAATACTGAGAAGTGATATATCTGAGTCATGTGTGGTTCCATGGCTAACCTTTTGAGGAACCTCCACACTTATTTCCATAGTAGTCGTACTGATTAAAAGTGGTCTTCTTTCTCCACATCCCTTTCCAGTATTTATTATTACGTATATTTTTGATAACTACTGTTCTGACTGGTATGAGATGAAATCTCAGTGTAGTTTTGATTTGCATTTCCCTAATTGCTAATGATATTGAACATTTTTATATATTTGTTGGTCATTTTTATTTCCTCTTTTGAGAAGTATCTGTTTACTTTGTGTAGCCATTTATTATATTAATTAGGTTATTTGATTTTTTGGTGTTAAGGTTTTTGAGGTCTTTATGTATTCTAGATATTAATCCTCTGTCAGAAGAGTAGCTTGCAAAGATTTTCTCCCCTTCTGTGGGTTCTCTTTTCACATTTCTCATTATTTCCTTTGCTGTGAAGAAGCTTTTTGATTTGATGCCACCCCATTTATTAACTCTTGGCATTATTTCCTGAGCTTTAGGGGTCCTATTGAGAAAGTCATTGCCTTTGCCTCTATGCTTTGGTGTTGTCCCTACATTTTCTTCTAGGAGTTGCATAGTTTCTTATGTAATTCCTAGGTCTTTGGTCCATTTGCAGTTGATCTTAGTGCAGGGTGAGAAATAAGGGTCTAGTTTTATTCTTCTACATAAGGATAACCAGTTTTTCCAGCACCATTTGTTAAAAAGGCTGTCTTTTTTGCAATGTATGTTTTTGGCACCTTTGTCAAGGGTTGATGACTATAGATGTGTGAGTTTGTCTCTGTGTCTTCTATTTGTACCATTGGTTTATGTGTTTGTTTTTATACCAATAACATGCAGTTTTTGTTACTATAGCTCTGTAGTATAATTTGAAGTCAGTTATTGCGATACCTCCAGTATTTCTTTTTTGGCTTTGTCTATTCTGGGACTTTTATTCTTACAAATGAATTTTTTTCTAGTTCTGTAAAGAATGTCATTGGTATTTTGAAGAGGATTTCATTGAATTTGTATAGTGCTTTTGGTAGTATGGCCGTTTTTAACAATATTAATTCTGCTTCCCCAGGAACATGTGATGTCTTTCCATCTTCTGAGGTGGAGAGATCATTGTCTTTTAAAAATAATTACAGCAAAATATGCATAACATAAATTTTACCTTCTTAACTATTTGTGAGTACATAGTTCAGTGGCATTCAGTATGTTCACATTGTTGTGCTACCATACTACATTCCATCCATAAAACTCATTTCATCTTGTAAAACTGAACTTGCATACCCATTAAGAATGAATTCCTCCTCCTTCCCTTCTCCTAACCCCTGTCAACTGCCAATCAACTTTCTGTTAGCTATACCACCTGTCATAGGCCTGGCTGGAGTCTATCATGGTCCTATTGTGCCTCTTCAGTTGCTACTGGAAACAGACCTAGAACTGGGTATGTGGCAGGCTCAAGATATCTTTAAGATATATATTTCTTAGAGGCCAAAATGTGGGTAGGGTGGAAAGGAGGATAAATAATTGGTGTGTATGGGGGGAGATCTGGAGGTGGAGAAAAAGAGGGTAAGTAAGCTACCAGAGAAGTTCTGTTTTTCACTCTTTTACGCATCTGTCTTTTACACAAGTATAATTTTACTTTGCCTATTTTACTCCCCTGAAGTGCTGAGGAACAAGTTATAATTTTAAAAAGAAGTATGAGGCAAGGAGAAAGAGGCAAAGGGAGAGAGACTGAGGAGGAAAAAACCAGTAGCCCAATTCCTAGAGAGTAACAGCCTTTTACAATAAGTTGATAATATCTCATTTGCTGCAGAAGGAGATGATGTTTCTCTGGAAGCCCTGATGTGTTGTTAAAACCAGACAGCAAAGCTACTCTGCCTGGCCTTGCATCATAGACATCCCTCTTCTAGGATAAACTTCTTGGCAGAAGTGGGTGGTGTGGGTGAGAAGTGCAGATATCTTCAGGCCACAGAGAATTTGAAATTTACTTCACAGTATGTCCCCATCCCTGAAATCTTAAACTCTGAAACTTCCTCTGTGTTCAAAACTCCAATTTTCATACTCCCACATTCCTATTAAACTTATTTTTTTCTTGGTACTAAGTTGTCCTCTCTTTACTGTTCTCTGTCCTCTCAGCTTACTTGATCTTTTAAAATTTCTTCTCCTTGGTCCAGACTCCACAATCAGTCACTTTAAATACACTTTCACCACCATCCTCGTTCCCTTCGACTGGTGATTGGGCCTCTGGCCATTTCCAGTCCTAGATGAATCCATTCTTGGCCCCCTTGCTGAGCATTGCTAGAGCAAGTCACGTAACCTTGCTGATTGACTCAATCACAGCATCATGGCATCCAGCCTTAGCTGAATGCTTGCCAAGACATCTTTCATATTTTCATATCTCTTTTTGTCACTGTCTGCATCCTGGCTATCACAGCTGACTTTTTTTTTTTCCTGGAATATATCCTTTTCCAACTGTAACTGCTTCAATTTAGGCTCTCATTTCCCCTCACTTGAATTGTTGCCTTATCTTCTCATTGGTTTCCCCCAATCTGCACGTTCCCCTTTTATCTCATATTCTGCTGTGTCCAGAACGACCTAAGATGAAGTTTAACAATTTCAATTTCCTGTTTAAAAATTCCACCCTCTCTTGTTGAAGCTTTTTAAGCCTTAAGTCTGAGAACTGTTTCTTCATTCTCATCACCTGCTACTGGCAGCTCTGCCTACACACTTGCTCATTATGTGGCTGTTCCTCTAAGACATCAGATGCCCTCACAATCCTTTCTGCTGCCACCTCAGCCCTTGTCCCACCTCCTGCTGTTGAATATCCTTAAAGTACCAGGGGATGTCCCCTCCCTTCTTGGCCCTTCCCTGATCCCTTGCCCTCCCATCCTGTTGCTCCTTCTCTGCATTGGTGAGATTTTTCAGAATTTTTTTCGGCATAGCAATAATCACTTTGTATTGTAACTATTTGTGTGTCTGTAGGCATTGGCCTGGGCACATGCCTACAAGATAATAGGGACTCAAGAAATGTTGGGTGGAATAAATGAATTCTTAGAATCTGGTGATACAGAATCTAATCATTTGACATTTATTAAAGATAGACTGTAACAACCTGACATGTAGTAAATCAGTTTTATAAGCCCAAAGATGGAAGAGAGTTTTCAAAAACAGGAGAATGTAATAAAAAATACTTAAAGATTTTGATTTACAGTTCAGTAAGAATAAATAGGTGGTAACACACATACACACAAAGAAAGAAAAGAAAAAAGAATCTTGAATAGGAAGGTGAGCATGTGGTTTCAGTATTGTACTTAATTTTAAGTATTGATGTTTTAGAAGGATTTAGATCAAAATAGCAAAATTATTGAAGCCATTTTTTTCTTTTTTTTATTAGATGGGTATAGAGATACAATTGAGGGTGAAACATCATCAAACATTCAAGAACCAATGTATATATACTTAGTTATCCAGAGCTAATGCCATATCATGGGTGCCCAGCGTGGGTCCCCCGCTGTTGCTGTTTCCCCCAGAAGAACTCCTGAGTTAAATGGATATCTCACGGAGGACAGAGATCTCCTTCTGAGACGATTCCCCCATATTCCCACTCTCCATTCACCTAGAAGTTCTTCCTACACCCTCCCCCCATCCCTTTCCCTATGCCTCCAAGTATCCTAGGGAGTCATCTCCCTGTTGTGTTGAGAATCATACAATTTGAAGTTATTATTAGCTTAGCCATCTAACATACTGCTTCCCCATGTATTCTAGCTTCCACAGATGAGAGATACCGTTTGGCCCTTGAGTCTCTGAGATTTGTATACTTCACTTAGCATAATTCATTCCATCTCCATCCATTTGGCTGCAAAAGCCATAATATTGTCTTCTCTAATGAAGACATTTTTAAGACAAAAAGTTTTAACAAGGTACACAAACCACTAGATATCATGCTCAAGAAGAAAATGTGGGAAAGCACAAATACGAAAAATAAAAAAATGAAAGTGTATAAATAACTACTGAAACAAAAAAATGTATGAGACTTTGTAGGTCTCTAAGCAAATACATTTCAAAACCTTGATAAAATGGATAATATTCTAGGAAAAAACAGACTGTTAAAATTGGTAGAAATAGAAAGTTTAAGAAGAGCAGTTTATGTAGAAGAAATAGAGGATGTCATTAACGCATAATCCTAAAAGAAGACAGTGAAAAAGAAAAAAGGCACAAGGTCCAGATTTCACAAAACAAGTCTATTAAACCTAGAGATATGAAGTAGTCCTAGTGCTTTCAGAGTACTGAAAATAAAGGGAAGCTTCCCAGTAGTTTTTATGATATTGGTATCTAAACATGATAAAGATAGTGCAAAAAGGAAACAATAGACTAATTTTATTTGTAAATGTCCCTGAAAAAATACAAAAAATACAATACTAACATGGAACTAATAAATATTTTACTAACAAGCAGTATCTAAACCACATTAAAAATGAAATTCACTATAATCAGGTAGGATTAATTCTAAGAATGCAAAGTAGATTCATTATATATATAGTTATATATATATATATATAATACCTATAATAGGTCTTAGGAAAAATAATTATAGAATTATCTCCATAAATACTGAAAAATACTTGTTAAAAATTCAACATCAATTCCTCAAAAATATGCTCAATAGGACTTAATACATAGTTTCTTAACATAACTACACATACATACATATATGATTAATATACATATCATATTTATCATATCATATATGTCTATCTCTATGTCTCTATCTCTACCACAATAGATCTTTGTGTTAAAACCAGTAATACTAAGCTGGGAATTACTGCAGGTATTTTCTCTAAGTCCAGGAACAAGAAGAGGATGTGAGTATTTCCATTGCTGTTCAACATTGTAGCAGTTATAAGCAATGCAGTTAGACCAAAGATAATAATTAAGGGCTGAAGACTTAGTAAAGAAGTAAAATTTTCTCTTTGAAGATGGTATAGTAGTAAACCTGGAAAATCATAAAGAATCAATAATAAAACTAAATCTTAACAATAAATGTAAGGTAACAGGGTATAAAATCAACATACTAAAATCAATAGCCTACGTAGACACAAACAGTAACCAATTAGAGAACGTAAAGGTAAGGAAAACATCATATCCAATTGCAACATAGAAGATTAAATACTTACAACGAATTTAAGAAGAAATGTGCAAACTTTAAAACTCCTGAAAGACATACTTGAACAAGTGGAAAGCCCATCCCTTGCTCTTGTGTAGAAAGATGCAGCACCATAAAGATTTCAGTTCTACCCAAGTTAATTTATAAATCTAATTCAATCTTAATAAAAATTCCAACAAGCTATTAAAATAAGTAAGCCAAATTCACAGTAAAGTTCATAAGGAGAAATAAATATGCAAGAATAGTCAAGAAAACTGAAAATGAAAATTTTCAGGGAGTGTAACCAGACATCAAAATATACTATAAATCTCTGCAATTAAAACATTGTGATACTGGTTCATGAATGGGTGAATAGATGGATGATATGGAATAGGAAGCCCAGGAATAGACCCAAGAACTTACTGAAGATTTGTGTATAATAAAGGTGGCATCTGAAATCATTGGTGAAAGAGAGCCTTTTTCTTTTTTCTTGTATTTAAAAATATCAGGAAGGACACATTTTATATTGTTTTGTTAAAATCTTGTAAGGTTGCTCAAAAATAAAAAAATTAAAAAAATATCAGGAAGGAGGGGGAAGGGGCAGGTGGGAAGGGGAAAGGGTGGGAGAATAGGGTGGGATCTACAGGGTAAATCTAATTTAAGAATATATACATATCCTATTGTTACTTTGGGTGTATTTTTGAATGCACAATAACTAAATTTCTTAATAAAAAATCATCAGGAAAAAATTGTGATAAAATACACATAACAAAATTTATTACCTTAATCATTTAATAAGTGTAGTTCAGTAGTGTTAAGTATATGTGTATTGTTGTGAAACACTTTTAGAATGTTCTCATCTTGCAAAACTGACACTCTATACCAGTTAAAACAACTCACCAATTCTCCTCCACCCCCACCCTTAGGCCATTAAGCATCATTTTTCTTCTTCTTGCTATGAAGTTGAATACTTTAAATATCCCATATGTTGGGGGAGGTGGCACAGGCCTATAATCCCAGAAACTGGGGAGGCTGAGGCAGAAGGATCACAAGTTTGGGGTCAACCAAGGAAACTTAGACACTGTCTCAAAAAAATAAAAAGGCTGGGGGTGTAAGTAGTGTACCCTTTGGTTCAATCAGCAGTATAGCAAAAAACAGGCAAACAAATAAAAATAAACATAAAATAAACCTTATATAAGTGGAGTCATAGGGTGTTTGTCTGACTTAGCATAATGTTCTCAAAGTTCATATGTGCTGTAATTGACAGGATTTCCTTTCTTCTTAAGGCTGAATAATATTGCAGTATATGTTGTAGGGGAAGCAAAATTTCTTCCCTCTCTCTTGGGATCAGAATTAAATTGGGCCTAAGAGTTAAACTGATATAGGGAAGATTAATAGAAGAAAAACATACGAATATTATTTAGTAATTGTTACAGGTACAGGGAACCCTCACAAGAAAAATGATAACCCTAAGGATCAGGGCTGAAAGTTTATATACTGGTTTGAATGAAGAGGAGTAAACTGTGAAAATATGACAGACAAGGGTTTGGTTTAGGGCAGTTAATTGCGGAAAAGTGACCATGAAGACAGGTTGACCAAGGTTGTTTGTACAGATTTCTGTTGACCTCCATGTCCCGTCTCTGGCAATAGAAATGTCTTCCTTTCTTCTGGCACATGGAGAGCACCTTTCATGTGTGTTTTATTTCCTGCTTTCAGAAAGAAAAAGAAAAAGGAAGGTCAGAGTGCTCTTCTTGTAGCTGCTGTTTTTCAGGTACTTTTAACTCAAAACAATCAGTATGTCAAAGTGACATATTTTGGAGTGGCATGCTTGAATCTGTACAATGTAAACATTTTGTTTAGCCATTCAACCACCAGATGCGTCCACCTTTTGGCTGTAGTGAGTGATGTTGCTATGAAAAAGGATGAACAAGTATCTCTTTCAATTTCTGCTTTCAGAAACCATTGCCTTTTTTTTTTTTTAAGAGAGAGTTAATTTTATTTTTTCCATCTTTTTTTTCCCCTCCACTTAGTTGTGTATGTGGTGCTGAGAATCTAACTTGGGTCCTCACGCATGTCAGGCAAGTGCTGTACATCTGAGCCACCTCTCCAGCCCCTGGAACCATTGCCTTTTAAGGCAGTTATGTTACCTTTCCTTGTCCACAGTTAAACATTCAGTGTGTCAAGTGTATTAATGGAGCATATAATAAACTCTTGTAAAAGCAAGGCCACAAACTTTTCCTTACACTTTTCCAATGTTCTATCACTTAAGTATATCATGTCTAGCATAATTATAAGACCTCAAATGATTATGTAGAAAGGACAGTCATCTTATTTATTTACTTTAATGTAATTATGACAAATTTGAAAGAAATTAAATGGAAAATTTAATGTATATAAGCCATGAAAGTAACTATTTCTAAAAGCTTAGGAACTTGTTCTAATTTGGAAGGTGCTAAGCTTATAACCTCTTAAACTATTCTCTTTGTCATAGGGTAAGTTTCAGAATTACCCTAGGATTCATACTATAGGGTTTTTTTTTAGACCTGTGGAATGTGAACTTTTTGACAGGGGCAAGCAAGGTTCAGGAGAACTTAAGTTGCTCTTTCCTCTTGTACCCCAGGATATTCAAAATGCTACCTTCCCTGAATTTCAAGTTCTCTGAAAAACAGGTGGTGCTGGTAGTCAATTCTATGTTCTTATTTTTGTATTTGAAATGTAGATGTTTCACTCCACCCTTCACTTTGCCTGCTTTTCTTACTGATACATGTTTTTCTATTCTTTTCTCAATTTGCAGATACAGTCACTGGTTTGATGGAATGGCTTTGCTTCACCAGTTCAGGATGGAGAAGGGCACAGTGACATACAGGAGCAAGTTTCTACAGAGTGATACGTATAAGACCAACAGTGTTGGAAATCGAATTGTGATCTCAGAATTTGGCACACTGGCTTTTCCTGATCCGTGCAAGAATATTTTTGAACGTTTCATGTCAAAGTTTGAACTGCCTGGTAAGCAGCCTTTCACATGCCCTGAATTTTTAGGTGATGGTGACTATTCAGTTATTGTGGTATATTACAATCTATACAAATAAAAATTTTGAAAAACGTATATTTTATTTGGTGTGAGAGGATATCAAAACTATTTTCTTGCTGTGAATATGTACTTAGAATATTCTACAGTAAACTCTTATGCTAAAATAATTCTGATGGTTGGTTTCAGCCATGACTGACAACACTAATGTCAACTATGTGCAGTACAAGGGTGATTACTACATTAGCACTGAGACCAATTTTATGAATAAAGTGGACATTGAAACGCTGGAAAAAACAGAAAAGGTAATGTATAGTTTAAAAATGAATAAAGTGACCCTAATGTTTTTTTGAAATAATTTTTAGAATAGGAGACATCTGAAGAAGAAATTGGAAGTTAAATCACATGAAGCAGAAGTATCCATTGATTTAGGTTGCATTCATCCTCTGTCCTGATTAGAATGGACTATGGGGTAGATTTTTCTTAGACAGGAGATTTAGTCCTAATATCTGAAGGCTAGAGTATAGGAGAAATAGATTAATACTGATCTACTTTGACAGGTTTATGTTCTTCCTAGAAAAACAGTTACTATTGAACTGGAGATTGTCTAGATCCATACTGCCTTAACATATTAATTAGAAACAAAATTTCAGGCTAACATTTTAATTTTAATTCTTTTGCTTCTTTTGAATTTTCCTGTGATCTTGGATGACTCTATTTAGTATGTTGTTGGTGGTGATGGTAGTGGCAGGTTTCAGTTTTTAGACTCAATTTCTTTTTGTTTAGTGGGAAAACTAATTTTGATTTCTCAGAGGTAAGAAATTAGGGCTTATACTATAGTTTTCATTTCTTATTTTAAAAAGTATTTTACATGTCCCTTCTACATATACATGTCAGTAGAGATCTGTGCATGTAATTTTACACATCTCTAATGATCCTAAATTTGCAGGTTGATTGGAGCAAATTTATTGCTGTGAATGGAGCAACTGCACATCCTCATTATGACCCAGATGGCACAGCATACAATATGGGGAACTCCTATGGACCACAAGGTAAAGTTGGGATGGCGGTCTTTTTAGAAATAAATGGGAATTGTCTTCCTATTGCATTATTCCATTATTTTTTTTTCTTTCCAAGAGAGAAGGACAGTGAGAGAGAGAGAGAGAGAGAGAGAGAGAGAGAGTGAGAGAGAGTGAGAGAATCAATTTTTATTGAGTTTTTTGCATGGCTTTTGTTGCTCTGACACTTGGTTGTGTATGTGGGTAGTGTACTTGCACATGCCAGGCAAGCGCTGCAACTGCTGAGCCACTGCTCCAGCCCCTCCATTATGTTTAAGATGTAAACACATGAGCCTTCATTTGAAAGTTCAGAAGGAAATTTCCAAAGTGACATTACTGAGCTTAAAATATGATTCATCATTAAGTGTCTGTTCTGTGGGGTTTCTTTGTGTCTCTGCTTAGCAGCTGATTTTCTATTTGTCCTTTTCAGCATAATTTACATTTTTATGTTCCATTGTGACTTTGGCTTACAAGTGTTGTAGGGATTTTTTAGTACATACATCTTGAATTTGAATGTGTAAGAAGTACCATATTGTAAGTATAAGAAATTTAGAATACTGCAGCAAAGATAGAGGGAAGGTACATAGTGACTATCACATAGGAAGGAATTTATTTTGTCATAGGAGTAGTGCGCTACAAAGAAAGTTAACATCAGAGTGGGGCTGCATTCACAACTACTCATACCATACCTCTTTCTTGGTCATTCCCATGCTTTCATTACTGCCTACCTATCTGCTCCAGAAATTTCTAACAGTGAATAATGATTGTAAACACATATCAAGTAACTACTCTGTGCCAGTGGTAAGCATTTTTCCCCTGGATTTTCTCATTTAATCCTTACAGTGATTTTCTGAAGAAGTGGCATTATCAATGAGGCCAGTGAACCTTGAGGAAATTTAAGACACATGCTTAGGTGAGCTTCCATATCTCTGAAACCAGACCTGATACCACGCCTGACTCACACCCAAAGATTTGCTATTAGACCATCTCATTAGTTATCCTTCACTGAGTTCAGAAGACTGCATTGCTCTTTGTGATACCCAGTCTATATCTAGTCACCATTTCTTCCTTTTTCACCTATTTACCCACTCTATAAGAACATGCAAATTCATGTACCTATGCCTGAGTACTTGTCTCTCTGTTTGAAAAGGAATGTGTTAGTGTAAGTACTAAATATTTCTGGTTATCTTCCTGTCTTGTCTACGAATCAGCCTGCTATCTACAACCTATGAAGCCTTTGAATAGGCTAATGGTACACCTTTGGCAATTGGCTCTGTGGGTTGCTCCACTGTTTTTCTCCATATGTACACATGTGAATGCATATGAAGATGAATACTTCAGTTTTGTTTTTTTTAATGGCTCAGGTACTGACAGGATGCCCTGGTCACCCTAGGATCCAGCTTCCGTTCCTCTTCTTTAATCCCAGGTAGAAATGGATTCTTCAGAACTATTATAGGAAGCACCAACCATCTGTCTAGGTTAAAAAAATTCAGCAAATGGATACATTGATTCAGTGGTTATTTTGTCTACCCATCCTTTTTGATCATGAAAAAGTATACTTCTTAATTAACTCTCTTAATCAAGTAGATCACTTTGTAACTCATTCATAATATGAGAAACACTGTTGAACCATTTGAGTCAACATAAAATAGTCAACAGATTTGTGATCCTTAGCCTTCAGTGCATCTAAGAATCATCTGGAATACTTGTTGACATTGAATTCTGGTTCACTAGAACTGAAAAGGGGCCAAAAATTTGTATTTTAAGGATGGTCCCTGGGTGGATCTTGGTACCCTGGATCTCACTGAGAAATCCAGCCACCACCAATCATGCAGGGCTGAATCTATTGCTTTGCCTCCAATTGCTGTTTATACAAACTCCTGCAGGCCTAGTTAGACTCATAGTACTGGGCAGATCATATCTTCCTGGGCATTCCTCTGCTGGGTGTTTCCTGAGTGTGTTTGCCTTGCCTGATTCTTTCAAAACTTGCAGTTACCATAGTTTATTGACCAATTTGTTTAAATTCAGTGAATTGAGTAAGTAATTGTTACTTAATCCAATTGCAGAGATGGAAAATCTGCCTTTATCTTCTAATGTCAACTGACACTGAAACTTATTTCTTTTTTCTCACTTGATTATTTGGTTCAGTGAGAAGTTTTTGAGCTGGAACTCAATGTACATGTAACTGCAGGGAGCTCAACTACCTAGGGGGAAATTTAGTGATTCTCAGTATAATTAAATGCTTGCCATTAATTTCCATCTTTAGGAAACCAAAAACTTAATTGTTTTAGCTTTTATAGATATTTAAAAAGTATTTTTTAAAATAACAAAAATCCTTTAAACATTAACTGATATGATTGATTTTTAATAGCTTATTTCAATTATGTCTTTTATACTAATCTGTCAATGCTCTTGGAACCATGGAGTTTGTCTATCATTTCTTTAATTACTGGTTAAAGCATCATGTTTTATAAATATGTAATAGGGTCTCAAACATGTTCATATCTCCAACTGGGCCTCCCAAGTAATTTATATCTAGTTGCTTAGTTGGTGAGTTTCTTTTTAAACCAGGATGTCTAATAGGCATTACAAATTTAACTTGTCCAAAACCAAACTCTTGATCTTTCTACCTGAACATATTCTTCTTAAAAAGAATCTTTCCATCTTATTTTATGATAACTCCATCCTTCCAGTTGCTCATGCAAATAACTTTGGAATCACTCTTTATATCTCTCTCACATCCATACTTAATTGATTTAAAAGTAATTTTACAATGCTTTCAAAAATCTCCAAAATCTAACCCTCTCATACCACTCCATGGTTGCTGGTCTACTTTAAGCCACTATCCTTTCTAATTTAAAATGATTGCAGAAACCTCTTAATTAGTTTCTTTATTACTGCCCTGGACCCACTTCAGTGTAATAGCATCCAGGATGGTCCTTTTTAAGCCACACCCACCTCTCTGGCCTCATCTCCTAGACTCTTCTCTTTGCTCATTATGATGGGGCCACACTAGTCTCTTTGATGTTATTTGAACACTCCAAACTTTCTCCGTTACATTTGCTTTTCCCTCTACCTGGAATGTGTTTCTCACAGATAAACCCCAAGACTCTCTTCTTCACCTCCTTCAGGTCTTTATTTAAATGCCACCTACTTAGTGAAGCCTTACCAGACTACCATATTTTAAATTGCAAATAGTAGCCCCTGCTTTTACATAGTCACTACTGATCCCCATTCCCTGGCTCATTTTTCCAATATGCTTCTTATCACCTGATGTATTATATTTTCTTATATGATTATTAGAATTTGAGCTTTATAAAATAAGAGGTTTTCATCTATTTTGTATACTACTGTATATAAGTACCTGGGATATAATGCTTAAACTATTTAGGACAATGTCTGGAGTATAGAAGGTGCTCATTAAGTGGCTGCAGAATAAGGAGATCAAGAACTATCTTGTTCCAAAAGAAGGTTGAAGATTGCAAAATTCCATGTTACCCAAGTTCATCATGACCCACACTGGCAGTTCTAATACCAAGAAGATAATTCAATATCACCTAAAGATTAATTCATTCATTGAATGATTTGTCAAACATGATGTTAGTTCATTTACCAATAGATGTTTATAGTTTGCCTACTAAAGTCCTTGGCAAGGGTATGGGTTTTCTTTTATTCTAGAATATATGTAAAACAGTAAAGACAGGACTTCCTGTTTTCCAGGTTCCTGCTATAATATTATTCGGGTTCCTCCAGAGAAGGTGGACCTTGGGGAGACAATCCATGGAGCCCAAGTGATATGTTCTATTGTTTCTGAAGAGAAAATGAAACCTTCTTACTACCACAGCTTTGGTGAGTCCAGAGAGAAGGCAAATTGCACTGGACCCTATTTTGGCAAGTGCTGTGTTAATAGTTTAGAAGGGTTTGGTGATAAGACCAGTCTTGTATCTTAATACCAGTTAAGTTAATTCTATTTAGTCATGTACTTCCAATGTTAGCCAGCTAACTGCTTGAAGACATACAGTTGTTAAAGTAATTACTACAAAATTAGCTGACAATTCAAAATTTAGGCAACTTTAAAGCCCACAAGTAATCATCATGTATGAGAAGGTCTAGACTTTATGTTTTTTAAATTCATACCCTATATAGATTGCTTCAACTTTATGCAGAATATTTATTTTCTGGATTTCAAATTTTTACAGCTGTGCTCCTTAGTCCTCCTTAGTCTATACTTCCAGTATAAATAGAAAAAGACTAAGGAGCAAATATTTAGGTCATAAATGATACTTTAATATTATATTTCTTTACCTTGTTCCTAAACCAAAACAATTTAAATACAAAAATTTCAGACAAGCTGAGGACATTCAACCCAAGCTATTCTAAGTAGTTCCCCCCTTTTTTTTTTTATGTGGAAACAGGAAATACGTATAACAAAGCTGGGAAATGGTGAAGAAGTATTTCTGGCTGATGTTTGTTTAAATCAGCAGTAATATGCCCAGGCATTCACACAGGTCCTGTAACCGTCACATTTCAAACCGCTCCAGTTTGCTAAATAACATTTTATCGTTTGCTGGTACCTTTTAGGAATGACAAAGAACTATGTAATCTTCATTGAACAACCTCTAAAAATGAAGCTGTGGAAAATTGTCACTTCTAAAATTCGAGGAAAGGCCTTTTCAGATGGAATAAGCTGGGAACCCCAGTATAATACTCGGTTTCATGTGGTAGATAAACACACTGGACAGGTAGAGTATTTTGAGCATATTTATCATGAAAATGGTTGGACCCAAAAGTGAATTTCCATGTAGTTGATATTTTTGCCCTTTGCTGGGCATTATTTTTAAGACACCCTTAATTAAAGATATTATCCCCTTTTGTTGGTTGGGCTAATTATTAAGCAGTACAATTAGAAAATTGTAGGAAATGTTTATTCTTTTAATTATCTGATTTAATTAAAATTGCATCTAGGAAACTCTTATGGAATTTTCTATATCATAATAGTTGCTAAAGAGGGTGTTGTTCATGCAAAGATCTGTAACTTTTTCAATGATATTTCCATGAGTTGCTTCTTTAATTTCTTGATATGTCAATATGATGACTCTACCAAAGTCCAACCATGTTGGTTGAATATCTTTTTATATTCCTAATAACAGGGCTATTACATTTTATCTCTTTAAATAAGTAGTATTCTAAATTTGCTCTATTTGAATTTTATTACAAAAATTTTTAGTAATAAGTGCATTTTTCAAAGAGTTAATCAAAAGTTTACTAAATAGCAGTATTTTCTACTTAATCATGTATTTAGAGTTGAGGATTTATTTGTCCTTTAAAACATTGGATAGTATTTCATGAAGACTTTTTAATTACTTGTTACAGTTGATTATTCTGTATCAAATAGTCTCAGTTCATTAATATGAAATGAGAAGATTTAAGCAAGCAATGCTTAAATCAAAGCATATTTATTTTTATATTCAGGATTCTACTTCACTGACACCTACTGGGTGTGCCATATAAGGAGTAGGTGTATCCTTAATTTGAATTTTGTGGATCTGTTCCCTAAAAGAAAGAAAAGAAAATATCTTTTTTTTTTTTAAAGAGAGAGGGACAGTGAGAGACAGAGAAAGAGAGAAACAAATTTATTTAGTTTTTCATATGGCCTTAGTTGCTCCAAGACTTAGTTGTGTACGTGGTGCTGGGGTTTGAACCCGGGTCCTCGTGCTTGCCAGGCAAGCGCAGAAACCGCTGAGCCACCGCTCCAGCCCAAGAAAATATCTTAAAAAATAACCATTTCCATCCATTTAGCTGCAAAAGCCATGATATCATTCTTATCACATAAGCTGGGGGAGCCATAGGTATGAAGGTGGGGGGAGATTAGAGGGAGGGAGGGAAAAATGGGGATATTAATATGGCTGGGAACACTCGACTCCCATGAGAAGCCAAACTATACTCAGGCAGGCTGATGAACCCAGAAATTTCAATAATTAATATATATGCATATGCTCATTTCTATCTATAACATGGAGGAATTATAGAACAGACATGAGATTGGGGAAAGGGTTGGTGGGTGGAGATCCTGGACAAGGATCAGGCTTAACTTATTTTGTCAATACCTGTGTATGCACAAATATGTAACAATGATTCCCTCCAATATGTAAGGCTGTGTTGGACCAATGAAAAACAAACAAAACAGCAGCAGCAAAAAACTCCACAGTTTGTGTTTTCCTCTGCAGCTTCTTCCAGGGATGTACTACAGCAAACCTTTTGTTACTTTTCATCAAATCAACGCGTTTGAGGACAAGGGCTGTATTGTAATTGATCTGTGCTGTCAAGATAATGGAAGAAACCTAGATATTTACCAACTACAGAATCTCAGGAAATCTGGGGAAGGGCTCAATCAGGTAAACATCACCGATTTGTTAGCTGACAAGAAAATTTTGAAGCAGCCAAGATCTGGGTTTAGCTTTAGGTTTACCTCGTTCCCTGTTCGCTTGGGGCAGACAAGGGGCGGGGATGGGGGGCAGTGGTTTTAAAGCATTGAAGAAACAGGTTTCTCATTCATTATTTAATATTAAAAATAATGGAAGTAGCTTATTTAATGCTTAATAAATAGAAATCATGGAGAAGACAGCCAAGATAAGTATTGTGAAGCAGTTGTGAGTTGTTCGGTACTACACTTAAGCACTGAACAGATTGAACATTTCCTGGAAGGATATTAAAATGGAGTATCAGTGTATCATTTCACCTGGCTAAAGGGATTACTTTTTTCCTAATACTGAATCCTAAGTCAAAATTTCCCTTGCATTATGTAATGCAAACTGACATCATCTTTAGTTTTGCTTTTCATCTGTAGTTTTGTTTTTAAATATCTTAAAAACAGTACTTACTAAGTTTATCTATACTTACTAACCTCATTTATTACAGCTTTATGGTAGGTTTTCATATCTGTAGTTTAAGTTTTTGCTTGAGTTTTTCTTAGTTTTCTGCATACCCATAAATTTTCGAATCAACTTGTCAGTTTTTGCAAAAATAAAAAAAAAAAGGCCTCATTTAGGATCGTTGCAAGTATAGATCAATTTGTGGATAATTGATATCTTCACAATGTTGCGTCTTCTAATCCCTGAGCATGGACTCCATTTGTTTGGTCTTTAATTTCTCTCAGTAATGTTATGCTTTTCAGTAAGGATATTGCATATCTTTTGTTACATGCATTCCTAGACATTTTGTTTATTTTGAAAATGCTGTGAATGGTATCTTTTAAGTTTTCATTTTATGTTTCTTCCTAGTATATAGAAGTGCTGTTGCAAGGTAATCAGTGAGAGTTCAAGCCAAGACCAATGTAAGCCAAACGGAGAGTTTTTATTAGCCGGCTGGTGACTGCCTCCACAGCAAAGTGTTGTTCGGAGTGCAGCTCGATCCTCTTTTTTCAGGGTCTTATAAAGGCAAAAATCATATCCTCCTAGGTGCTGGGGGTCTGCAGGTACACAAAGCAAGCTCATTTACAGAAGTCAAAAACTGCAGTTACATCAGTTATATTGCAGAGCAGGGAACAATTGCATCCTGGTTGGTAGTGCCTACAGAACATTCTGTAAGACTCACAATACCTTGGGGCTCACAATACCTAGGGGCCTACAATACCTCGGGACTTTCCATACTCAGGGGAAGTCAGTAGAATGCAGACATGGAGTTTCTTAGACTAACTGCCTGTCACAATCCAATTGATCTTACCTATTGATCTCATCCAGAGACCTTGCTAATTGAATTTATTAGTTTAGTTGAGCTGCAGGTTATTTTGGATTTTCTTTTCTTTATTTTTAAGAGAGAGGTACAATGGGAGAGAGAGAGAGAATCAATTTTATTTAATTTTTCACATCACTTTCCTTATTCCGACACTTCTTTGTGTACATGGTGCTGGGTTTCAAACCCATGTCCTTGTGCATGGCAGATAAGTTCCATAACTGCCGAGCTGCCACTCCAGCTCCTATTTTGAATTTTCTATATACACAATCATGTTATATGAAAGTAGGGACAATTTTATTTCATTCATTCAATGCTGATGCCATTTCTTCTTCTTGACTTATTGTATTAGCTAAGAAAGACTTCAGTTGAACAGAAGTGCTGGTAGTAGTAATCACCTTTCCTATCTCAGTAGAAAATGTTTAATAATGCATGATTCAGTATGAAATTTCTATAGGTATTTTTGTAGATGCCCTTATCAGATAATCTAAATGGTACCTTTTTGTTGAACATTCTTAATTTAATGTGGTCTAGACTATCCATCTTTTCCTTTATGACTAACACATTGTGTTTCTTGTTTCAAATGTCTTTCCATAGTAAGGTCGCAAAAATATTATCATATTTTATCTTCTAGAAAAATCCAGTATTTACATCTGAATTGTTCTGTTTCTGGATTCTGTATTCTGTTTTGATTTGCTTGTGTATACTGGTGCTAGTAACACATTGTTTTCATTATTATCACTGTCTAAAAAGTCTTACTAATTTAGAAAATCAAGTCCTCGTAATATTTTCCTCTATAAAATGTGTCATGACCATTTCTGGATCTTCACATTTTTATATAAATGTTGGAATCAGCTCTTAATTCCAGAAAAAAAGTTGCATTTTTAATTACATTTGCTTGTGAATCTATATATCTATTTGGAAGAAAAGAAAATTAGCCTCTCTATACAATGTTGAGTCTTTTAGTACATGAATATAATATATTTATTTGAAACTTCTCTAATTTCTTTCAATGTTTATAGCTTTGTGGGTACAGGTTTAACATATCTTTTGGTAGATTTATTCCTAGGTATTTGATATATATATTTTTTAATTTATTAAATTTGTTTTTTTTTTAAAGAGGGAGGGACAGTGAGAGAGACAGAGAAGAAAGAGAGAAACAACTTTATTGAGTTTTTCACATGACCTAAGTTGCTCCAACACTCAGTTGCGTACGTGGTGCTGGGGTTTGAACCCGGGTCCTCGTGCTTGCCAGGCAAGCGCCGAAACCTCTGAGCCACCGCTCCAGCCCGGTATTTGATATTTTTGACATTAGTTTATTATTTTTTTTGCTTTCATCTTATGTTGTTGCTGGTGTATAGCGATTTATTTTTGTTCGTCTTGTATTCAATAATGTAATGGCCTTATAAATTCTAATAATCCATAGATTCTAGTTTTGCACATCACTATGCTAATCATATGTAAATTGTGACAGTTTCTTTTCTTCCTTTCTGCTGCTTATTGGTCTTTCTTTTCCTAGTATATGTCACTGGATCTCTAGTACCATGTTGAATGGAAGTGGTGATAGTGTCATCTTTGTCTGAATCCCAATCTGAGATGAAAAGCTTTTAGCATTCCACAACTTTTGATATATATTATTATTTTTTAAACTTTCAGATAAAGTATTTTCTGGTTTTCATTGACTTTTCTTCTTTGAAATGCTTTTCTTTATTGAACATACAGGAATTGTTCTAGGTTGTCTTGTCACTGATTTCTAGTTTAATTTTACTGTATGCTTTAAATCCTTTGCAATGTATTGAGATTTGCTTTAACTCCCAATGTAAGATCATTTTAAAAATGTACCATTTAAAAAAATATGTACATTAAATGTATATTCTGCATTTTGATGCAATTTTTTATATATTTCAATTGGTTGTATTGGTTAATAATATTCAAATATTCTCTATTTTGTTGATTTCTGTTCTGTTGGTAATTGAAAAGTATCTTTTAAAATGTCTGATAGGTTTTTTTTTTTTGTTTCTCCATGTAGTCCTGACTTTTGGTTTTACATATCTGGTGCTGTTATTATATGTATATAATTTAGATTGTTTTACTTTTCTAGTTTGTTGAACATACACCTCTGAACAATTTTTTTTGTTTTGAAATTTGCTTTTTCTTACTGCTTGCAGGCAATAACTTTTCCATTCTTTTACTTTTACTCTTTTAAAGTTTATATTGGTAAGCAGTATGTATTTTTAAAATCCACTGTATTAACTCATTATTTTTAATTGAGGCATTTAGTTGAATCAATCACCAGTATTTCACTGTTTAAATATGTCATCTTACTTTTTGCTTCTTATTTCTATAATAATTCTTTTCTCTTTCCTCCTTTTTTACCTTCATTATGTTTTTAAGTGTATTTCATTTTTAAATTTCTACCTCCACTTCCCAAACCTTGCCTATTACATTTTTTAGCAGTTATTTTAGAGACTTAAATGTGTATACTTGATTTATTAAGATACATTATAAATTAGTCTTTTTTACTTCCTTTTTCCCTCCCCCTGCTTTGTATCAGAGATTGATCCCAGGGGCACTCAATCAAGTCACATCCCCAGCCCTGTTTTATTTTTTATTTTGAGATAAGGTCTTGCTAAATTGCTAGGGCCTCAGTTGCTAGGATTAGCTTTGAATTTGGTGATTCTCCTGCTTAGCTTCCGGAGCTGCTGGGATTGCAGGTGCGTGCCACCTTGCCTGGCTGTCCTTTTACTTCTCTTTAGACAATGCAAAGACTCTGAGCACGTGAAATCCATTTGTTTACTCCTGGTTTATATTTGACTTTACTTGTGTATTTTCATTCTTTATATTAAACCCTAAAAGGCATTATTCTTATCATTGCCTTATGTAATCTTAATTATATATAACATGCCATTTGCTCACACCTTGTTTGTTGCTTTAAATTCTTCCCAGACTCTCAGACATTTCTATCTAGAAACATGTTCTTCTAAGTGGAGAACATTCTTTAGTATTTCTTTAATTCAGATATGCTGGTGATGAACTCTAGTTTTTGTTTGCCAGAAAAATGTCTTTTTGTCCCTTCTTGGAATGATGTTTTCTTGGATAAAGAACTCTAGGTTATCAGTTATTTTCTTTTTGATATCATTATTGTAATATTTTTATCGATTTAAGATATCATTTTGTTGTCTTCTGTTTCCTGTTGAGAAATCAGTTGTTAATACAATCTTGTTTCTTTGAGTTTATCTTTTCCCCAGCCCTTTTTATTTTGAGACAGGGTCTCACTAAGTTGGTTAGGGCCTTGCTAAGTTGCTGAGACTGATTTTGAACTTGCAATCATCTTGCCTTAGTTTCCCCAGTTTCTTGGATTACAGGTGCGGTCCAGTACACCTGGTCCAGCTTTTCTGTCTCTTCTCAGTGGAATAGTTGATCTACATTACCTAACCCATTGTTATTGGAAGTCTCTCTTTGTTTAGCTATAATTTTGCAAAAGGAGAAAATGTTGATACAAAAAGTGTTTCTTTTTGTTTTAGTGTCGGAGATTGAACCCTGGGCCTCTTGCAAGCTAGACAAGCATTCTACCACTGGGCACTAAAAAGTAACTTAAGAAAAGTTATCACCTAGTCCTAAAAAGTAATTTTTAAAAAAGCTAACTCTTCCTCTTTTTTTTCCCCAGAAGTTAAGATTTTTTATATTGTGTCAGCTGATATTTAGGGACAAGAGTGAAAACTTAAATTTGGCACTTATGAGTGGACACCGTTAACTTTTTAAAAAGCTACCTCTTATGAAGCTTAAGAATAGCACTGTATCTTACTTAGTAAAAACATTTCTGTACGAGATGGAAATAACATGGAGTAGGCATGAGGGGAAGATGGTGTGGTTTGCTCTCCATCTTAGGAGAGGAAAGTGTGCTTACAGCACAAACTGTCAGAGAAAATGCACATGTCATCCCTAGCTCCAGTGATTCATGAGGACTCACAGGGCTCAGTATATAGTTATACTCACTGCTTGATTGTAGCAAAAGGATTCAAAGCAAAATGAGCAGAAGGAAAAGGTTCCTGAGATAAAGTCTGGAGGAAGCCAGGAGCAAACTTGTAATAGTCCTACTTCAGTAGAATCACACAATTCACATTTAATTCCTTTTGCAACTGCTCACAACAGCATGTGCACAATGTGGTCTGCCAGAGAAGCTCACCCAAACCCTGCTGTACAGGGCTGTTACTAGGGATCAGTTATGTAGGAACCCAGCCCCTCCATGATAAACTGCAGTTAGTGAAGTTCATTATAAATTACATTGTTGGCATAATCTATCTGGATTGACAAGTACAGTGTGATTCAAGCCTCACACATACACAAACATTTTATAAGATGGAACATTCCAAGAACTCAGTTCCTAGAACTCAACGAAGGATTAGTCATGAAAACAGGCCTTTCTCAAGAGTGCAGGGTGTTGATCTCTAAGATCGGGGACCTGGGGAAAAGCAGAAACTGAAGAAATGACAAGCAAAGAAAAGGGAGGCACATGGGACCACGGAGTCTAGCTCCAAGGTCCGGAGCTTTATTTTCCATGCTCTTTTATAGGGTAAGCATGAGAAAACAAGCAGTTATTCAAGGTCTTTTAAAGATACTTGATACAAAGAATTCAGTACAGAGGAAATTGAAAGATAAGCAACTTTTCTTAATCTAAACAAGTATCAATACAGGCTGTTCCTAGTTTCTTATCCTCATCAACAGGGCATTTATCTCCAGGAAAGATGCGAGGTTCCTGCCAGAGACAATTCACCACATATGGTCTGATCGAGCAGATGTACAGGCCACTTATCGCCCACTTCCACCCACTTCCACGTGAGCTTTCTCGGTAGCCAACAGCTTAACTCTTTCATGTCCATATGGAATTCTTCATCTCTAGGCCTCCTCGATAGCAGGGGTTGAGCAATCTAGGCCTGCAAGGTTGACCCTTTTCTTCACAACCAAACCTGAAGAATGGTGTACCTCTCATTGTTCTGTAGTCTGCACATCTTTGTCTCAATCATTTGGTCATTTGAGGCTAATTCAATAACATAAATATTGTATAATTTTTATATTTGTTCTTTTTCAGCTACTTGAACATAAGCTCCATGAAGCCAAAGACTTTGCTTTGTTCCCTGCATATCCTATGTCTAAAACAGTAGTAATTAACCTATAGTAGGTATTTGACAAATATTTGTTGAATGAATGAATGAAAATTACCATTTATATAACTACTAAAGAATGCAATAGTGTTGACTCGATCCAAATTATTGGAGTGTGGTGTTATCTGATGAATGATAATTTTTTCATCTGTTTATTTCTCTCTCCTTGACAGGTTTATAATTCAGTAGCCAGATCTTTCCCTCGAAGATTTGTTTTGCCCTTACATGTCAGTGAGAATGACCCTGAAGGAGAGAACCTCATTCCATTGTCCTATTCTTCAGCCACTGCTGTGAAACAGGGTGATGGAAAGGTATGCTGTGGATGGACATAAGACTAAAACTTTGAACCTCAGTGGTGTTACTTTATTCTTTGGCTGTTCTCCACAATGTTTGGGACCCAATAGGTTTCCTAATGTTTGGCTGAGCAGGGTAAGGTCATGAAATGTGCTTGCACAAGAATCACAAAAACTGAGTAGGAATGAACACTTTGTTGATTATCCATTTTGTGTTTTGAAACAGATATATATATACAGATATATGTATCTGTTATATATAACGTTCTAATGGTTGTGGAATGTCTAAGCATTTGAGATTGTCATTGACCATCCTTCCTTCTAGAAAAGTGCACTTACCACAGGCATATCATCATGTAGCTAGTAGAATAAAAAGCTACTTTTATCTCCAATGTCATTTGACAATTTAGTCACAAAATCTGATAATATTCTATGCACTGATGATGAAAAAAGGAATAATATAAAAAATAATATAGAACTTTAGTTTCCAAGCCCTGTTGTGAACTTAGAGTATTAATAGTTCCCCTTACTGACCTTTACTGAAGATAATAAGTGAGAATTAAGCAACTACTTCAGATTCTTTTGGGGTCTCTTTTAGATATGGTGCTCTCATGAAAATCTACATAATGAGGACCTAGAGGAAGAAGGAGGCATTGAATTTCCTCAGATCAATTATGGCCAGTTCAGTGGCAAAAAGTATAAGTTCTTCTATGGCTGTGGCTTTCGGCATTTGGTGGGGGATTCTCTGATCAAGGTTGATGTAGTGAACAAGACACTGAAGGTAATGAAAATCTCTCTCCCTTTCTGAACTTCGAAGACATTTTCTGCCCTTAGAATTAGTTTGCTTTGTTTAAGGTGGCTCTCTTGGCAGTCCTTAATATTTAAACAACCATTTTCTTTTCCTAAGCTTGATGTGATTTTAGGAGAAAATGTAAAATTAAGGTTGTTGGGATGCCTATATTTCATGTTGATGGGAAATTATAATCACACAAATTATATTTGATGTTGTTGGAACCTGGGGATGCCGAAGCTACCCAGCCCTCTCCTATATTTAACTCAGCCTGATTGTTTTTTACTGTTCCACTCCCACTTAATGCTGGGAGTGGCAGAATCTATGGAGAGCTTTCCAATCATAACTGGCCTTTTATCAAATTCTTTGTTTTTTGGGGGGGGATCTTACAGGTTTGGAGAGAAGATGGCTTTTATCCCTCAGAACCTATTTTTGTTCCAGTACCAGAAGCCAAAGAAGAAGATGATGGGGTTATTCTTTCTGTGGTGATCACTCCCAACCAGGTAAATATATTTCCCTAACACTAGGGAAAACATAGTATTAATCTGTTTGAGGGTGATATTTAGTGATGCAGTCCATAGTTTATTTTGATTCCTATATGGTACTATCTCCTTTTTCTTCCCCTTCTTACTGTTTACCAATCTATTTATCACAATCCATACTTTGTTATTGTTTTAAAGTAGAATCATAATAATATTATTTTCAAAGTGCTTTAATCATATTCTTAGTTATCAAAATAACTTTATGGGATATCATTTTACAAACATGGAATTTGTAACTTAAAGAAGTTGAAGGAAACTTGCATTAGATCTCCTAGTGCTAAAGTCAGTATTTAAGTCCACTGGCTTCTTGTCTAATGTTCATACCACTTTCTGTGTTGCCAATTTCAATTAAGTGACCCCAAAGTCCAAAATCATAATCCTTGGCATAATATCTCAATGATGTTATGTACTAACTGATTTCCTGTCTGGGGAAATATTGTGGCAAATAGATTCTCTTTGAGTATCAGCTTTGATCAATTATTAGTGGCTGCCTGGGGTATAAGATTCTCAGGCCATTAAATTGCTTGGTGGAAAAAGTACTGTGATGAATTAGTGCATGGGCTTAGTCCTCATGCCATGCATATGGCATTCCTGTAATTAGATAAGGAAAATCTGTCTGCTATGCAGTGCTGCCCTTTGAACAGCTCTAAAATAACATAAAAATGGAGACATTTCTAGTTTGGAAGAAAGAATTTTAATGTCACTTAGGAGATTGGAAAGGGCCAAGTGAAATGACTGTTAGATTGAAAGAGGTCCTATGAAGGTGATTGGTATAAACAACTTAATTTATTTGCTTTAAGTATAAAAGTCTTCAGCCATGATATCCTTTTCAGCCCAGCTCAGCAATTTAGCAAACATTTAGTGAGTGAATAGGTGAGGCACTGTGCTAGGTGCTGGGGATAGATAAGAAAAATGAGTAAGACATGGTCTTTCTCTTAGGAACTTTATGATATATTGGAGGAGACAGAGTGATCTTTGTTGGGAAAAAAAGGGAATGTTCAGTATTGTTTTTCCTTTTCTAGAACGAAAGCAATTTTCTCCTTGTCTTGGATGCCAGGAACTTTGAAGAACTGGGTCGAGCAAAGGTACCTGTGCAAATGCCTTATGGATTCCATGGCACATTCGTACCTGTATGATGGGACAACTACGAGGTCTGAGAATTAGATTTAAAGTAATGTGTTCTATGAAAAAGAGAGAAAAAGTTATCCTATGTCCCAAACCACAGACGTTTGATTTTAAATTTCCTATTAAAAAAAGAATTTGTGAGAAAATTATGGTCTTATATTTTCTTAGGGATTGTGTTTGAAATCATTAAGTAGATATAATCTTTTGAGGAGAGTTTTAAATATACATTTATTAGATGTATTTTTAAATGGATGCATTTATTGTTTTCCTCTGGTTAATAATACTAACACATGAAAGAAAACTAATATTGAGTCCTTGCCACCATCAGCTAGGTGGATGACAGAGGTCCTTGGAGAAGAAATATAAATGAGCACAAACAGTAGGCTTAGACACAGATCTAATTCTGAAAAACATCTTGTTTTCTCCAACAAAACCTGCCTATTTCCATTGTCCTAAGGTACTGGGAGCAGGAAGCCTGCTCATTCATGCTTGGAGGCCACTTCTAAACTGGCTGTTTCTCTGCTGTCCACCGCAGATGCTACTATAGTCGCTTGCTCCTCTTGCAGACTACCTGCTCCCATCCCCCCTTTTCCCCCAGCTCAACTTTTGGAGGTGGTTGGGTTTCCCCCTTCCTTCCAATTTTATTTGTTTTTTTCATCTGGTTTTGTTTCTCTTGACACTTAGTTGTGTATGTGGTGTTTGGGATTCGAATTCAGGTCCTTGCACACACCAGGAAAGCACACCAACCACTGAGCCAGTGCTCTAGCCCTGGAGGTGGTTAAGGGAAAGGACTAAAATCAGTCACTCCTAATCTCCAGGGATGGATAAAAAGCCAGGCGGTCTTCATTTAGTTGGGCAACAGGTGGCACTAGAGACCATATAATCTCTGTATTTCTAAGTCCCAGCAGTTTACACCAGTAGCCCTAAGCAGCAGAGTAAAACACATTTTTGCTAACACCCTCAAAATACCTTATTTCCTTTCCCTTCAGCTATATGCCCTTCCCCTGGCTGAACCCCATTCTTGGGCTAATTAAACTGTCCTGGCTCCCTCTACATGTTGACTGTTGCTGAAGAAGGCTGCCAAACATGTAATTTGGGGTACCTGTGAACTCAAGGTTAGGTTCTTTACAGTCCTGGACCAACATAGCCAGTTTCCTCTTTAATTTTCCTTTTTCCTTTTTTTTTTTTAAGAGAGAGAGAGGCAGAGAGGGAGAGGGGGAGGAAGGGGGAGAGAGAGAGAGAGAGAGCAAGAGAGAATCATTTAATTTTTTTTCATCTGGTTTTAGTTTCTCTGACACTTGGTTGTGTATATGGTGCTGGGGTTTGAGCCTGGGTCCTCATGCATGCCAGGCAAGCACTCCAACCACTAAGCCACTCCAGCTACTCATTAATTTTTCTTGAGTTAGTTCAAACTTTATAAATCCTATACTCTTCAGTGAAGTAAATGTTCCATGCTTGTAAATGCCTTGTGTGGGGCTTTGCACTGTGTCAAAAAAGTAAAAGGGCTAAGATTCATGTTTGGTTTTGTGAGCTGCAGAACACAAAGGCAGGTACAGAATGGCAGGAAGAGGCTAAACAGAATGAATGCAGCAGATGTAGAAGTGAAGAGCACAAGACAACCATGAGGCATAAGTCCCCTGATAGTTCACAGAAGTCTCTGAAAAGGCATTCATTGTACTTCCTCAGATAAATTATGGTTTAAAGTATTTTTGCTAGACATGAGAGGTAAAGAAGACTGTGGTTGGGGCTGGAGCAGTGGCTTGGTGGTTACGGCGCTTGCCTGGCATGCGTGAGTACGCGAGTTTAAACCCCAGCACCACGTACACAACCAAGAGTCCCAGAAATGAAAGTCGCATGAAAAACTAAATAAAAAATTACTTCTCTCTTTCTTTCTCTCACTGTCCCCTCTTTCTTAAAAAAAGAAGAAGAAGACTGTGGTTGACCTTTGGGAAGCACACAGATCTGATGGCATTGTGTCTCTGTGTTTAATCTCTTACTTCATCTTAATACATGGGGAGTGATGTTCAAATACAAAGGCTAGCAGTATAATCATAAGATCTTGACCTAAGGATTCCTGAATTTGCCTGGGCCCTGCCATTTCTAAGTTTCTTGAAGAAGACAATAAAAGAAAAGGATCAATGGCATTGTATAGTGTAGCTACTGTGCTTGGCAATCTAACGCAGAAGGTTCTGGTAAATTGAGTGAGCATATGGCCAAGTTTCAAGCACACAGGTAAAGCCTCTTCTCTAGCCCAGCTGTCACTAGCCAGCTTTCAGAGACTCAAGGAAAGAGAGTATATAGTGTTCAACTGAGGAGAAAAGAAGAGACATGACCAGTGCCTGGGTTAGAAGAAATATAAATGGCCATGGAGAGTAGGCTTAGCATCTAGGTCTGAAAGCAGCACAGGGAGACAAGAGGCAGAGTGGAATGTGAATAAGATGACCAGGACTACATGAGGTGTGGAGTTGGGGCCCAGTTTTGTTTTGTTTTTTTTTCCTGTGAGCATAGTTACAGACTGTAAGCCACAAACATCTTTGGACTTTCACACATTGTGACCTTGCCTGTGAGTAAAGGCTCAGGAAATACACCTGGAAATGTGGTTCTAGAAGGTGTAAATTCCCTTCTCCTGGAGAGTATAAAGGAAAGGAGGCTCATTCACAACCCTTCAATAATTTGGTCTCCAATCAATGTTTCCAGTATCATCTCTCACCCAGCTCCCCATTGTAACCAATAACTTGTCAATATGCACTAAACAAACTACACTTTTCTACATTTCCCTTGCTCTTGCTTTTCCTCCCTCCAATTCCCTACTTATCCATCTATAAAGTCCTTTAAAATCCAACTCAAAAGTCATCTGCTCTCTGAAGCTGCCTTTTACCTTGAGGCAGCACTAGTCTTTTTTAGTTTCTTATGATATCATTTCTGTTTGACTCCCCCATTGACTGAACTTTATGAGGATTGGGACCATATGTTATTATTCATCATTATGTTGCTCTGGCCCTTGAGTGTCTGACATCTAGAAGATGTTAAATAAATTTTCTAACTTAATGAGTGAATAAGAGGTGATGGCTATACAGGTTACCTTGCAAATATATGACCATTTGAATATCTTCTGAGACAAAGGAACCAAGCACAGAGCCAGTAGATAGATGCTGGGTGAGTGAAGTAGGAATTATAGCTAAATGGGTTTTGACCTCAAAACACTGAAAGCTACAAACCTGACATTAAGGTTGGTTTGTTCCTTCCCAGGGCTATGAAGGAAGGATTTGTTTTCACGTGTCTCTCCTTGATTTGTAGATGACATTGTCTCTGTGCTTCACATGGCATTCCCTTTATATGAGTCTGTCTCTGCCAAAGTTTTTCCTTTTTATTATTCACTTATTTTATCGAGATGGTGTTTTGCTGTATTATTTACTTATTTTATTGTTTGGGCTGGCCCCCAGACACGTAGACTCAATCCATCCTCTTGCCTCAGCTTTCTGCACAGCTGGAACTACAGTTCTTTTTTCTCAGTCCTTCCTATTTTTTATTTTGAGACAGGGTCTTGCTAAGTTGCTTAGGGCCTTCCTTAAGTTACTGAGGCTGGCTTTGAACTTGCGATCCTCCTGCCTCAGTCTCCCGAGTCATTGGGATTACAGGCAGTGCACCCCCACACCTGGCTCATTTTATTCCACTTTCTGACTGGGGTCATTGCCCCCTTTCTTTCACCCCTCTTTTCATTCTATTTCAGTTCTCTTGTCTCTGCTGAGTAGATTGACCACTCTGGTCTTGCATATGTAATTCTCTTCCCATGCATCCAAGTGGTGTATCATCCACTCTTAGTTCTCTTATCCAGTTCTGTTTGAGACACTAGCATAGTATTGAAACCAGCCCTGCCTGTTCCTCCAGGGGGCTCCTGCACACTGAGGGGATTTCAGGTTTAGAGCAGGGATCTATAGACTCTTTCTGTAAAGGGCCACATAGTAATCTTTTAGATATCATGGACCAAAAGGTCATATAAAGGATATTATATAGGTTTATTTATAATAAGAGTAAAAAAAACTTTCCATAAAACTTTATGAAAAGTAAAATATAATACTAGATATTTTTATATTTTAATAGATATTTTTGTATTCTTCTAGTGAGATGAATAACATTCTTTTTGTGGGGGAACTTAATTATGGTTCAAAGTTGATGTTCTCTGTCATCAAATTAATGACAAATGTTCATCTATAAAAACTATTCTTAGTTCATGGACCATAAAAAAACAGGTGGTGGGTTGGATTTTCCCCATGGCTCAGAGTGTGCCAACCTCTTGCCTACAAAGTAAAAGCTCTGGGAGATCCAAAAACATCAGAGATAAGGAAAAAAAAGGATGATCCAAGGGCATTTCTCAGGGACATGAAGCTCTGAGAGGTGTTCTTGGTTTGGATACTAACCCTTTCCTTTTTTGTATAACAAACTGTGTGTTAGCTCTCATGGAAGAGCAATTATTCATAAAAACAGCTTAGGAAAACCAGAGGTACATAGCACCTTAGGAAGCAAGTGGCTACTGGTCAAGATAGTTGGGGGAGCCACTCCTTAAGCTGGTGACCACTAGCATTTCCCATTCTTTCCTTGTCTGCCAAGATGCCACAGCTGCTGCCAAGTGCAGTCTTCCTCAGCCCACACAAACTTACCAGCATGGGGCCATGGGATATGGAGGGGAGGAGAGGAAGAAGGGCTAGAAAGGAGGCATCTTGCCAAGGTTCTTCATCCCTTCCTGCTTGCTGGGGTCCTTCTTTTCTGCCTGTATGCAGTGCTTCCTTCTTCATCTGTTTTCTTTTGCATTTCCATCTGCCCATCCATCCCCATGTGGACTTGTGGAGATTCTGGCCCTGATGACCTGATACAGGAAGGGGCTCCTTGCTGTGTGATGTCCCAGTGACATTTTTCTTGGGAGTGTTGTCTTCCAAGGCACTGTGGTGTGGAACTACAGTTCTGCACTATCTTGCTTGGGTAAGTTTTCCCTTTTTTTAAGGTCATCCACTTGTCATTGAGTGCATCTCAACTAATCACATCTGCAAAAAAAATCTTTCCAAATAAGAGTTACATTCAGAAGAGCGAGGGATTAGAACTTTGACTTATGAATTTGGGGGGAGGCATGAAATAACCTGTAACAGAACCATTGAGAGTGAATTTGGTGAGTAATTCTGTGTAGAATTAGACAAAATGTGTATTACTGGACAAAATAATTTAGAGCAAAATCTCTGCAAATGCAGTATTTTACTAAAGCAAATATGTAACTGAAGCAATTTCCCATAAATTCCTCTACCCTTGTACATTTAACTGTTTTATAGCAGTGATACAATCAATATCTGGGAAATATTGTTTCTATTCTGACTGATCTTGCATAAATAATTCACTTATCTGCACCTGTTTTTTTTTTAATCTCTAAAGTGAAAGAATTGAACTAGTTGGGGTGTTTTTTTTTTTTTTAAGAGAGAATCAATTTTTATTTAGTTTTTCATGTGGCCTTCATTGCTCTGACACTTTCTTGTGTACATGGTGCTGGGGTTTGAACCTGGGTCCTCCAGCATGACAGGCAAGTGCCATAACTGCTGAGCCACCGCTCTAGCCCCTGAGCTAGTTTTTAATCTCAAAACTCTTTTGAAAAAAGTTTAAATCTTTAAGTCCTTTCTTTACAGGCCCAATGGGAGAAATATTTGAAAACGTGCAACTAATTTCTACTATATAGCATTAATAATTTAGTGCATAACAAATACAGTGTATAGTTGGAGACAGGAGATGTCTGAGAGAAACCACCACTGGGGCTTGTTTCTACCACCCTCATGATTTTATCTTCCTTTTCTAAACATACAGGAAATTTTTCCTAGTCTTTTACCAATCAATAACTTGTCCTGCTTTTCATAATTTCATTTTTTCCATATACAATGTAAGCTGTCCGCCCCAGTACCTGGAATAGTGCCAACCACCTATAAGGTGCCCAATACATATTTAATGAGAAAACCGATGCAAGAGGTGACAACGGTACTGGGTACATCCTTGAGAGCAGATGTGAGGAAACAAGGCTGCTTCACTCCCAAGGCATCTAGAGGGCCCCAAAATGTGCTAATGCATGTGTCACGTGGGTGCTCACAGTCAGGCTTTTCCAACCCAGTTAAAAATGGGCCCATGCATTCTTGTGGCCGGTTAAGAGTGGCTTTAGAATTTTATTTAGTTAAGAGCCATTACTGGGTGTTGGGGATTTTATTGCCTCATAACAGTACTTTACTTTGGGGCTGGAGCGGTGGCTCAGCGGTTCCTGGAACTTGCCTGGCCTGCGGGAGGAAGCGGGTTCAAACCACGTCCACAATGAAGGGTCCAAGCAAGGAAACCCACATGAAAAACTAAATAAAATTGATTCTCTTTCTTAAAAAAAAAAGTCATTACAGGGGCTGGAGCGGTGGCTCTGCGGTTGGAGCGCTTGCGTGGCAAGTGTGAGGACCGGGGTTCAAACCTCTGCACCACAAACACAACCAAATGTCGGAGAAACAAAAACCAGATGAAAAAAATAAAATTGACTGACTCTGGCTCTTACACAACAGTTGGAAAGTATTATCTCCCCCAGCCACTGGGTCCTACTGAGGCTCTCGAATTCTGGCTCTTATTAAGCAGTTAAGAAGACTTTGGCCCTGGGGCTCACCTGATAAGCGCTCCCAGCCACTGAGGCTTTTATTTTAATTAACCCAAGGCTTTCTAGATAGGGGTGGGAGGGAAGGCTCAGAAGTTACCGGAGGGCACACAACAGGCCCCAAGCGTGCGGCGTGGCCTCAGGCCGCGCAGACTTACAAAATCAAGGGCGCTAACTCCCCACCCACTGCTCCAAGCTATTCCTAGCAGTCCGAAGACGTTTAGATAGCGGTAACTGCCTCTGGTGGGCCCAGTGCAGCTCCCGCGGCCGGGTGGGCGGAAACCCGCAGGACGGCTTCCGGGGCGCGCACGCCGGCTTTGCGCAGCCGCGGACAGCCCACCCACTCAGCCCTCGGCGGGCGGAGAGACCAGCACCCGCCGCCCGGCGCGGGCCCGAAGACCATGAGTGCAGCGGGCCCAGGCGGTGGCCGCCGGGCGCGAGTGTCCCGCCTTGTCTCCTTCAGCGCGAGCCACCGGCTGCACAGGTGGGGCGTGCCCGTAGCCCCGCCGCGGAGCGCCACGGGGGCGGGGCCAGAGGGCGTGCCTGCGTGCGCGGGCTCGAGCCGGGCGGCGGGCCCAGGGTGGGCGGGGTGTGAACTGGGTTCTCGCCAGAGCGCCTGCGCAGAAATGAAACGTCTACGGGAGAGGGTGGAGCTCCCAGGGAGCCCTTGCGGCGTGGTGGGACGCCGCGGAAGGCGGAGGGGTCGGCCCTGGGGTCACGATCTCTTGTCGCTCCCAGTCCCTTAGTTCACTCAGCGGAGTGAACTTCACATATATTACACAGTACCCAGAGCGTCGCAAACACCGTAGACTTTACTAATCGTGTGTTCTAGGAGCGTGAGCTACCGAATCTAATGTAATGACAAGGCTTTCTACCGAAGATGACGTCCCTGATGTGTTTCGTAAACAGTCTGCACAGTTGGGATTTGCACCCCGAGCCCTCAGACTACCTTCCTGCATTTTAGTTGATTTCTTTTTCCTCCCGGGAATTGAACCCAGAGGCTTAACCACGGAGACACATCCCCAACCCTTTTTATTTTTATTTTGAGAGAGGGTCTCGCTGAGATGCTCAGGGCCTCCCAAGTTGCTGAGGCTGGCTTGGAACTCGGCGATCCTTCTGCCTTAGCCTCCAGAAGCTCTGGCATTACAGGCTGCGTCAGTTAGTTGATTTTGAGGAGAGTTTCACTTCTCTCTAGCAATTTCCAGTCCCTGAGCCTCCACTTCCTTGTCTGTAAAATGAGGATATAACAATTCATTCATCCATTATTGGACAAGGGTTTGTTTTGTATTGAAAGGCCCTGTGCTAGATGACAGGGATGCTGCAGGGACTGTCAGTGTCACCTGTCTGGAGTTTACAATGTGGCCAGTTTTGTGGAGAGTAGGTACAAGGATCTCACTATATTTTGGAGAGAATTTTTGTGCAAACGCTTTGTGAACTTTAGCACTCTTAAGAGTGAGAAGTTGGGGGTTGGGGATTTAGCTCAGTGGCAGAGCGCTTGTCTAGAATGCAAGGCCCAGAGTTCAGTCCTTGGCACTTAAAAAAAAAAAAGAGTGAGAAGTAGGAGAAAATGGGAAAAATAATAACAACCTTAAATAGGAAGGGATTCTGTAATAGGAAGCTCAAACGTACAAGGGTGCCAAGGACTCAGACGATGAGAAGTTGGTTGAGTGGTATGGATATATAAATTCTTTACATTGTTCTCTTCCTAGATCAAGAGCTAAGTGTTATAATTTTGAATTTTCACCTAATTTGAATTCCCTCAGAACTTTCAGAGGGCAGTAACAGTTGAGGCAGAGTAGAGCAAGACTGAAGACATGTAATTATTTTTTTCAGGAGAAATGAGATTTTAAGCTGCTTGAGGACAAATATCTACTTGTGTTTATCGTTATATGTCTTTGCTTCATTCTGCACTTGCCTTTTACATAGTAGGTACTTAGTAAATGCTTGTTGAACTGAAAAATGGAAGGACCGTGATCAGAGTAGTTGGAATCTTCCTGTGCAACAAAGGGATTGAATTTAAGGTTCGTTTATGCTAATTTGTGTGGTACAGTAGTCTAATTAGGGAGTATAGGTTGATTCCTGATGTGTGGGTGAGTAATGAAATAAAAATGATTTCTCCACTTGGTGAGCTAAAGTAATAATAAATTGTGAAACTTTTCAAAGACCAGAGCAGAGAATAAGGTAGTGAACAGAGGTCTGAATGTGACACTTTATCATGTTGATTTTTTTTTATTTTGCTTAGCAAATCTCTGAGTGATGAAGAAAACTTGAAACTGTTTGGGAAATGCAACAATCCGAATGGCCATGGGCACAATTATAAAGGTGGGAGAAAAACTGATGAAACGTTAATCGTTCAATAAGGATGAAAAAGTGTTCAGCAAATAAAAATGTAACAAGTAAGAAGCCTTAAGGACAGTTATGAATGCTGTAGCATTGAATCAGAAGTTAAATGGAATTCAGAAAATGAGAAGCTCTGTTGCTGTTGTTGGATGTGTTTTATGTTTTACCTCACGATTGTCTGCTGTGTTAGGGTAGTCCAAAACAAAGATGTTTTAAAGAATTTTTTTGTGGCTGGAGTGATGGCTCAGCAGTAGAGCACTTGCCTGGCATGTGCAAGGACCTGTGTTCAAACCCCAGCACCACATACACTGAGTGTCAGAAGAAAAAAAAGATAAAAAAATAAATAAAATTGATTTTCTTTTTTTTCTCTGTCTCTTAAAAAATTTTTATTCCTTTCCCTTAGGGTGCATAGTAAAAAATTTTTGGTTGTGCATTCTTCTGGTTAAGTATGATTGAAATTAATCACTGAGGAGATGGATAGATATATTTAACCTAATTTAAGCATTAACACTGTGTAAACGTGTACTATGTAGTACCCCACTAATATGTGCAACATTTCAGTTAAAAATTAAATTAAAAAATAATAAAAAATTAGATTGTATTCTTTGAGCAAACAATGACTGATAAAAGGATATTGCCTAAGAATACTATGTGGCAGAAAAATAGTTTGTGTCTAAAACTTTGCCAGCATTATTCCAAGAAAGTAAGTAATCAGTGCAAGGATAAGAGATTTGATTCTCAAAAAACAGCCACGTAAGCCATAGAGTATAGCAGCATGTGATGTTGTGTTATTAAAAAACACCAGAGATACTGTCAGAAAGTCAGGATTTCTAATTTGGTTACTGCCTCTTAGTTTATTGTCGATACTTCTCAATCTCAATGTACTCACTTATCATGTAATACCTACTGGTGTTTGTGCGGAGCTGAAAAAATATGTTTACATAAATCACTAATTTGTAAAGCATTGATGGAGATTTTTCAAATGCTTTGTATAAGCACTTGTTATTTTACAAGACATTACTGTAACTGTGTATACATCCTTGTAAATAAATCAATGATGTTAAAGCCCATTAGTAATTTTGCTTGCTTAGAAATGTCCTGTTCAGAATTGGGCTGCTTTGGTATATAGCTGGACACCTGCATGTACATTTTCTGATTTTATATGTAGAGATTTAGCTATATCTTGATCTTTTCTTGTATACACATCATAAGTAGAATTTATACCCCTTGGGTCTTTGGCTAATTTCCTGTATTTAATCAAAGCTCATACTAAGCTCCTCTGTCTGGTTTGAGTCTTGCTTTGGTCGATAAAAAGATCTTAACTAAAAAGACAATTTCCCCCATCTCCCAGTACCGGCTTTTTTTTTTTTTTTTTAGTACTGGCTATTGAACTCAGGTGCTTGTACTTGCTGGGCAAGCACTCTGCTACTGAACTATGTCCCCAGCCCTTTAAGATATTTTTTTTAAATTCTGAGACAAAGTCTTACTAAGTTGGCCAAACTAGCCTTGAACCTGTGATCTTCCTGATTCAGTCTCCTGCATAGGTAAAAGGACAAATATTTGGGGGAAAATGCAGGTATAGATTGCTTTGGGGTCTAGAGATCTAATAATTTATTTTGCTAATGTGCATGGATATTAATCTGTTGAAAATCATGCTGTCTTTTTGGTGTTTTGTTTTCTTTCCCATAGTTGTGGTGACAGTGCATGGAGAGGTACGTGCTGAATATATTTATGTGGTTTGTTTATGCTGCCGAGACCTCTTTCAGCCTGCCTGGTGAATTCTGTTCCAGTTGCATCATTGTTGACTTTTGTGTGTGGTGGACTGCTGTTGCAGGTCTCTCCTCCTCCTGTGTGTTGTCTTTAATGTGCTGTATGTGGACAGGTAGAAGAGCCATGCAGTGAAAAGAATGCCTGAAGGACAGGGTGCTTTTGTTTTGAGATCAGCTATTGTCTCTGGGATGAAGGCAAATATGAAATATGGGCACAGTTTGCACATTGTACAGCCTGTGATAATTTATCAGAAGTTTCAATATGAAGAGCCTCTTAGAATAATATTTATCCTTGTTTCTTCTTTAGATTGATCCTGTTACAGGAATGGTTATGAATTTGACTGATCTCAAAAAATATATGGAGGTAATGCCATGTTGGGTGCTAGTTATGTCCTATGCCCTCAGTATAATTTTTGGTGGCCTCCTTTCCACCTCCCCAGTCACTTATCTCTTGAGGTTGCATGACATTGTGAGTAGAATTGGAAGTGGGAGAATAATTGGCGAAAATTCTCTTGTGGCCTTCTAAAGGTCTTCTTAATGGAAAGTAGTCACAGTTGAGTTACAGTGATGGGGAGACACGAAGCATGCTCATCTTGTATTCCTTGTTGGAATATACTGCTTTCCTTCACTGAACAAATTTTATCCTTTTAGGACACAGCTTTCTTTTTGAAGCTTTCTGCTCCTTTTCTGAATATTCCTTTTACCTTTGCTCATATATTTTGACATCACCAGTTCTTATCCACCTTGTCCTTCGTTTAAACTCATTGGGCAGTTCCTTGTAGAGATAACACACAAGAATGTATTTAATGAAGAACTTATTGATTGTGTTATCATGTGATTCTTGCATTGTAAAAGATCTTAGAGGTCATCCAAATCATTTTTTGCATTCCATAGATTAAGACTGAGAGATGCTGAACAGTTAACTGTTTGCCCCAGGTCATGTTATTTGTCATTTGCAAAGTTGGGAGTAGGTTTTTTCTATCCAGATGTTGTTATTATGCCATCATTTATTTAGTTCTACTCATCATCTCTGCAGCTTCTTTTATTCTAAAATTGACATTTGTTTCATTAAAATGATGTTAATAATTGTTAATAATCATTACTTCTTCCCATTACTTAATCATATATTCAACAAACTTGCCAACTTTGCTTTGGTTCTTGAGCTAAACGCTAGGAACACAAAGCTGAGAGACATAGCCCACAGGGTTATTGCCTTTCAGGGGGTAAAGAACAGTAAATGCTCAAAAGTTGTTTGTTGAATAAATGAATAAGAGAATGAATGAATGAACAAACTGCACTGTGCTGAGAGAACTATGGCAAAGTTATAAAGACAGAGTTCTTGTGTTTACTAGGGGCAAAAAAATATATATACACACAACGTATTATACCAAATGAGATGACAATATGAGAGCTCTCAAGCCCATATACAGTAGAATACTTCATAGGGGCTTACTGTGTTTTTTCCTCTTTTGATTAGCTGTGTACACTGCACACCAACATCAGTAAAAGTGGCTTATCATGGCACACAGAGTGAAGTTAGAGTTTTGCAGAAAAGGCTTCAGTGGAGAAGTTGAGATTGGAACTGAGGTTGAGGATAAAGCAAAAATATTTGTTTTCACTCCATCCCTCTCTTCTTTCCTTTTAAAAATTTTTTTGCAGAGACATAGAGGTTTATTTAGGAAAGCAGAGACACATCCAAGGAAGAATGTGGGCTGTCTCAAGTGTGAGAGGCTTTTGGGGTAAAGCAAGGAATACACATTCATGGGAGACTATGGATTTTCTCCAAAGGGAGAAACAGTCAATACATATTTTCTTGATATTCATGCAAAATATCTTTTCATTTGATCTATTAATTAATTTATTTTTGTACAGGGGATTGAACCCAGGGCACTGTACCACTGAGCTACAACCTCAGTCTTCTTTATTTTTTATTTTTGAGGTTCTAAGTTACTAAGTTGCCCAGGCTGGCTTTGAACTTGAAATTCTCCTATCTCGAACTTCTGAGTTGCTAGTATTACAGGCATGCGCTATCATACCTGATTGATCAATTTTAAAAGCTGGTGGATACAGACTTACTTTAAAAAAATATTATTCTAGTTTTACTCAAGAAATGATTGCTATTATTATTTATGTACCTTGAAACCATATGATATGGAAAATTAGATTGTATCACAAATGCTTGGATTTTTGTACAAGAACTAAAAGTAAAACCCTAGAAAAAATTAAGCAATTACAATCCTTGCTAGTGATAAGGAAAAACATTATGTTTATATGTAAGCATTAGGACGTAATAGTGTTTTAGACAGCTTTTTTTTGTTGTTGTTGCTGTGACCAAAAAGACCTAACAAGAACAATATGGAGGAGGAAAAAGTTATTTTGGTTCATGATTTCAAAGGTCTCAGTCCATACAAGGCCAACTCTTTTGCTCTGGGCCCAATTTGAGGCAGAATATCATGGCAGAGGAAAGCAACTCAACACATGGTAACCAGGAAGCAGAGAACTTTGCTCACCAGAGACAAAGTATCAACCCCATGTCTCCAAAGACCCATCTCCTCACAGCCCACCTACCTGCCGTTACCAACCAGTTAATTCATACCAGTGGGTTAATCCACTTATTAGGTCACAACTCTCATAGTCCGATCATTTTACTTCTGAATGTTCTTGTATTATCTCACATAGGAGCTTTTGGGAGATATCTCATATATAAACATAACATAGTCTTGACATACTTATTCTTCTAAGAGCCCAAGATCATTCTTAAATTATTGTAGCAGAAATTCAGAACTACTTATATAATTTCAATATAGTTGTGCTTTATAAAATAGAGTGCTCATTAAATCTTTGTCCTAATGATAATTGTAGCATTGTTCCATAGGTGAGACTGTTGTGGAAAAGTCTTTCTGGTAACTTTTTGGACAGAATTCAAGAAGTATTAAACTGAATTTTGAATCACAGTGGCTTGTGTTTCAAGAAAGTCCTGGGAATTCTCTTCTACTTTTTAGTTTCTCACCACTTTGCATTCAGTAATAAAGCCAACTAATCATTACATGAAACTCAGCTTGACTTCATTTTTACAATTTTAGACCTTGTAAGTTTGCTTTATAAAACATGGATATATCACTTGCCAGTATTGAGTTAGTAGCTAAATGATAGGGTAGGTTTAGAGTCTTAGGTATTTGAGTTTGGAATTTGAATCATGATTAAAATCAGTGGTTTTCCCCTTTGTTTTGCCTGTAGGAGGCCATCATGAAGCCCCTGGATCATAAGAATCTGGATCTGGATGTGCCATATTTTGCCAGTGTTGTAAGGTGGGTGTCACCATCTTGCCTTACATAGATAGTAGGAAGGAAGAATTGATTTTAACATCTTATCTGATTGCTATGTAATTTCTAAAGTTCTACTTTTATGATGTCTTTGAACATTAGAATTTGTTTTCTGTAACTATTAGACATGAAATTGTATTATTTATATTTTGAACTTCTTTTTTTTTTCTACAGCACAACAGAAAATGTAGCTGTGTATATCTGGGAAAATCTCCAGAAATTTCTTCCTGTAGGAGTTCTTTATAAAGTAAAAGTGTATGAAACTGACAATAATATTGTAGTCTATAAAGGAGAATAGTTCTTATGGATTAACACTGTGGAAAGACTAATTTCTTTCCATCTTTAAAAAAGATCTTTATCCTTTTGAAATATTAAGTAGTCACCACATAATTGTTGTACTTCAACATTGTGTTTTGAAGTGCCTGACTTATTGAAATCATTGTAATACCTGAGGTGAATTTAAGTCCATTTAAAAATAAAGGTTGTAATGTATCCTGAATGTCATTTAGAGAGTTCTTTATTCATCGATTAAAAAATCAACAAAATGTTTTGGTGTGGTATAATTTGAAAGAAAAAGATATCTCTTTTTATTTTCTGTTATCTCACTTTTAGTATTCATCTTTTCTTAATATAAATGGTAAAAATGCTTATGCAGTTTAAAGTAGATGAAGGCATGGTGACACAACATCTGTAATCCTAGCTATTTGGAAGGCTGAAGTAGGAGGATTACAAATTTGATGCTATCTGGGCAACTTAGTGAGGCCCTGCTCAGAATAAAACAAAAAGGGCAGGGGATGTAGCTGAGGGGTACTGTACTTTTTTTTAGCATGTGCCAGGCCTTGGATACAATTCCAGTACTGCAAAAAAATTAATAAATGAAAAATTCAGGTGACAACCAAGTCTGGAGGCAGTATATGTAGATTAAACTCTCTTGGTTGCTGCTTTTTAGGCATGCTAAAGACACAAGTTGATTCAATGAAAATTAGACACACAGATCATCTGAGGTAGTACAAAGATGGATGGAAATGCTGCTTTCGTGGACATTAGTCATTGCAGCTTTACACAACTATTGCTAGTGAGGAACAACACATTGAACATGCCATGCAATATCAGTAAACTGTTATGTGTATTTGTCTGGAATTACACATTATAGCCACCTGAGTAATCCTAATCATTAAACTTAACCTGTATAAGTTGAACTATATTCTTGCATTCATCTCTGGTGTCTTTTCCTCATGACTAAATCCACAAGAATGTATTTGCTGGCTGGGCACAAGGAACTATTCTCTTGTGTTCTCATTTGTATTCTAAACTTCTTAAATAGAGGATTTTATATTTCTTTCCACATAGCATCTAGTATATAGTGGATTCTCAGAATGCTGCTGCCTGGAAATAGTAAAAAGACTTATGCAGTGATTACAATTCTAGAAAATTTTGCAAAGGAAGACTTTTATTTTGGAGGTGTAGTAATTGCAGGAATTTTATTATAAATTTTTACATTGTAATACACACTTAATTGAATTTTTTCTTTTTTTTTAATTTTTTTATTTTTGAGCAACCTTACAAGATTTTAACAAAACAATATAAAATGTGTATAAGATGTGTATATATTCTGGACATTGCAATTATCCCCAGGAGTGCCCCCCTCAATTACCCTCCCTTATCCCTCCCTTCCCCTTCCCATTATAACTCTAAAAATAGTATTAGATTGTAAAACATTACATCTTATCTGAATTTAACTCATGTTTCTAGACCAACTTTCTCATTGTCCAGGGTCTAGTCCCCACCTCCACCACTTAATTGAATTTGAATGTTTTATAGTTACCAAACTCAGTTTTTACTTATATAGACTATTTTGTAATAATTATTTGAAAGGCAGGATAGCTATTGTTTATGAAGCTATTGTAACTCTCACAAATACCATGTAAGGTAGTTATTCCCATTTTACAGAGGGTTTGACCTACTTGAGAAGGTTTAAACTAACAAACTAATTTTCTTAAGATCACTCAGCAAATAAATTGCAAACTGGGATCTTTTTGTTTCTAAAACATGGATTCTGAAAAAGGAACATTGTATGTATATTCCCAGATTTTTTAAAAGATGCCAATTTCACAGATCTAATAATATTAGAGAAACATTTTTCTTGATAATATTGACATACTTCAGGTGTTGGTTGCTCATGAGTTGCTTTAAGAGAACCTTTCTTTTCTCTACTTGCTCTCCTTAGGAAAAGAATTTCATCTGTCCATCCATCCATCCATCCATCCAATTCATGAGTGAGAAGATGAGTAAATGATAAAAGGGCCAAAAATAGGGTGTCGGTGACTTTCTTCACTTATTTTCAGAGACCATATCAAACTTATTATTTTTCCTGTTTGTTTTTCCCCCCCTCTATGTTTTGTAAATTCCTAGTGGGCAAAGTCTTTATTCTAAGCAGAGTGTCTGGTAAAGAGTAATTTTTTGTTCATTGAATAAATGAATGGCGTATTGTTAAAAACTTGAAATTTTACAGTGCCTTACATCATAATGGGTACTTGCCACATATTTTTAGACTTGAAAAACCTGAAAGTTTTGAGGCTCAAATCTATTATTATTTAGTCAAGTAATGCTTATCTCTGATGTTCAGTTTCTTTACCAGTAAAGTGAGCCTTGGACTAGATACTTTCTGAGTTACTTCTGCCTCTTTTACATCTAGATGATTTTAAATACCAAATGAGTAAATATTAATATGGAAAAAGAAAAAAAATCATTCTGGGGCGATGAGGCTTGGAAAAGCTTTGTAAAGGAGGTAAGTTCTTATTGGTATTTACAGTGATTGGGTAAGGAGAGAGGTGGTTTGGAATTCAGGAGAAAAGAGGGAATGAATACTAAAATGGTAAAAGTTACTTGGCCTGGTTACCAGGGTGGTAATATACATGCATATTTGGGATATAATTAATAGGTTACTCTTAGTAGAGAAATGGTGAGGTAGGAGAGTGTCATGGGAAGGCAGCTTGGAAATACAGAATGGGATCAATAGGGATGACCTTGAATGTCAATTTGGTCTTTGTCCTTTAAGGAATAGGAAGCTGTTGAAGAAGTTTTTTTGTTTTTGTTTTTTTTAAAAGAAGGTAACCAACTGAATAAAGGGAAGAAAAGAAGCCAGGTGCAAAGCTGTTATAGGAATCTCTACATAAAATGATGGGTGCCTGGACTGTGGTGGCAGCAGCAGAAATAGAGATTGAGGAAGGAGAATAAAGCTAGCATTGTTCAGTACTTAATGTGGCATCAGGTACTCTACTAAGTGCTTTTTATAATACTTAATTTCATCCTTGTAATCACCCTGCTTGGTGAATGTTTCAGTTAATCTGTTGCTGAGTAACAGATTACCCAAAACAGCTTAAACATAACTACAGCGGCACATATTTATTATCTCAATTTCTGTGGGCTGACGAGCCAGGGGTGGCTTAGCTGTTCAAGGTTTCTCACAAGACTGCAGTCATCTTTAGGATCGACCTGGAAGGATCCAGCTCACTCTCATGTTGTTAGCACGATCCAGTTCCACATGGGTGGTTGGACTGAGACCTTAGTTCCTGTTTCTTGTCATGTAAGTCTCTCTATAAAGCATCTACTAACAGGATGGCTTGCTCCAACCAAGAAGGTAGATAGAGGGCAAAGAGAGTGCCTGCAAGACTGAAGTCAGTCATTAGTAACCTAACTGCTTTTCTGCATTTTGTTTCTTAGAAGGTTCAGGTTACGCTCAAGGGGAGGAGATGACATATACGTTGCTAGTGTGGAAAGCAGGATGAACGTAGCCAGAGATGAGGTCAGGGAGGTAGGCAGGAAGTGTGTATTATGCCCTTTTTGATGTGAAAGGAGTAAAACACATTTCATTTTGCAGGAGTAAGATTACAACAGCAGTGGTTGTTTACAGAGGGAATTGTGGAGTTTGTGGGTAGAGACATATAAAAATCTCGGAAGCGCAACTCTTTCTTTTTTTACTTTTAATTGGTTCAGCATCGATTTACATAATGAAGGGATTCATTGATTCACCTTCATACAAGCATATATATTGACACGGTTGCTTTAACCTGATCCTTGCCCAGGATCTACCCACCCTCCCCCTCTCCCCAATCTCATGTCTCCTCTGTAGTTCCCCTAAGATACAGAAATTAGTGATTATATACATGTAATTTTTTTTTGCTTTGTAATTGTATTTTATTTATTTTTTTAACAACCTTACAAGATTTTAACAAAATAATATAAAATGTGTATAAAATGTGTAAATATTCTGGATATTGCAATTATCCCCAGGAGTGCCCCCCCCCAATTACCCTCCCTTATCCCTCCCTTCCCTTTCCCTTTATAACTCTAAAATAAGGTATTAGATTATAAAGCATTACATCTTATCTGGATTTAACTCATGTTA